>JAGTTH010000353.1:0-72072 GCA_022606485.1 Agraylea sexmaculata
AAGGGATGGATATATTATTAATTGTTAGTTCAGGAATATAATTTCGTCTCTTGTTAGTAAAAAGGATAGCTTCCGTTTTACTCTCGTTAAGTTTGAGCTTCCATCTAGAGTAAAACTTGACCAGTGGAGATAGGGACGTTTGGAGTCTTCGTTGGATTGTGTCTAGTCTATAAGAGGTTGTGTATAAGGCTGTGTCATCGGCATATAAGGCCAAATGACAATTTGGAGGAACAGGGATATCATGGATGAATAGATTGAATAAGAAAGGACCAAGGATGCTGCCTTGCGGAACGCCAGCAGGTATCGGATAAAGTGACGAGTGGGTATTATTGATACTAACTGTGAAATTACGATCAGTTAAATATGATTTAATTACGCGCACTATATACACGGGAGTGTTAATTTTTAACAGCTTGTGTATTAAACCGTCATGCCATACAACATCGAATGCCTTTTCGAAATCAAGAAAAATCATTCCGGTACTCTTTTTTAGGTTAAAATTTCCTCGAATATGTTGTGATATCCTTGTTAACTGTGATGTCGTACAGTGACCCGATTTAAATCCAAACTGTTCAAGGGGACTTGCGTTTGTAATTTGCTTGTAAAAGCGTGTTAGTAAGAGTTTTTCTAAAATTTTGCTAAGTGCTGGGAGTAAGGATATCGGTCGGTAGCTACCTGGGAGTGATTTATCTTTACCCGGTTTAATGATTGGAATAATTTTCGCGGATTTCCAGGCAGTAGGGAAGTGTCCAAAGGTAATGCATGCATTAAAAATGTTAGATAAAGAAACAAGTGCCTTTTGTGGTAAGTGTTTGATGAGTGTATTATTAATTGTGTCAATACCGGGGGATTTTTTGTGTTTCAAATTGTCTATGATATCCGAGACTTCAGATGGGGAGACTCTCTCAATCTCCTCGTCACAATTCTCTTGTAATGTGGCTATTGAAGCGTTAACTATGTGTTCAGTATGGATATCAGATAAGTGATGAGTCATTGTGTGTGCTTTTGCAAACGACTTAGCTATCAAGTTAACTTTCTCTTCTGAGTTGTAAATTAAATGATTATTATTTGACTCACCATTTCGAAGTGGAGGGATCGCAGAAGATTTTTTTCTCAGTGCTTTAGACAACTGCCAGAGTGAATTATCTCGGGTATTGAGCGACCTTATTTTATGTTCCCATTGAGAATTTTTGTAGAGCCTGATTTTGCATCTAATTTCCTGAGTTAAAGCATTTATCACTGACTTAAGACTACTTATGTTATTCTTTCTATACTGTTTCAATAATCTATTTTTGGTATTAATAATATCAACAATACTATGAGGTAGCTTATTTCTACAAATGTTGTTAGTAGTTTTAGTAGGTATGTATAAAGAGGCAGCATTTCTAATAGTTTCAGATAAATTAGCAATTTGGTCATCAATATTCTGGGTCGAATTAAGTTTTGAATTAGTGGAAGTATGAACGTTTATGTAAGATTTAAATGACTTCCAATTTGCTGATTCATAACAGTAAATTGTATTGTTAGTAATGTTGTAAGTTCTGCCTAAATTAAATACAATCGGCAAATGATCTGAAGACAGGGCTTCATTAGTTTCGGGGTGAGTTATATGAGGGCATCTTTTAACAAGTACAATATCAAGAACTGAGGCATATCCCTTCGGAGGGAAATGAGTTGGACTATCCGGAAATAATATGCGAAAATTTTTAAGTTCACAATGTTCTCTAATAACACGTCCGTCACGGTTTCCTCTTTGACAATACCATAGTCTGTCTTTACAATTTAAGTCACCAGCAATAACGACGGAATCACTGAGTGACATAATTTTATCTATCTCTTGCGTAACAAGTTTCACATTCGGGGGTTTATACACACTTGCGATAGTATATATCCTGTTGTTGATTTCTATTTGTATTGCAACAGCTTCAAGTGATTGAATTTTGGGAATTAACACTGGAACATGTTTAATTTCACTTCTTATTATTATTGCGGAACCTCCCCAACCACTTGGCCTGTCGACACGATAAAATGTAAAACCACACTTTCGTAATTTAACACTTGATTTTAAAAACGTTTCACTCACTAACACAATGTCAATTTTTTTAGTAATCACAAAGTCTAAGAGTTCGTCAATTTTATTTATTAGTCCACGGCTATTCCAGGCGACAATTTTAATGTTTTTTAAAGTTTGGTTGTTAAACATGATCTAGGGATGATGCAAGTTCCATGATAAGGAAGATTCTTTCATCCTTAGATTGACATGTTTTCAGCTTCCTTTGTAGCTGTTGTACTTTGAGGACTAGTTGCATTAGATCTCCAATCGGAAGATCAGCGCTAGTGATTGGGGCGGTAGTGTTCTTCGCAGTAGATGTGGTGGTGGGACCTTGGGCAATCTGTGCCCATGACAGGTCAGTCACGTGATGTGATGTGGACGGGGAGATGACCTGGGCGGCCATTGGTCCACGAGCAACCTGGGACCAGGAGCGTCCGTTGACGATGTTCGGGGGCGGCACTGGTGCACGCTGGGTGGCCGGTCTCGCAGCTGGCAGCTTGGGGGTAGATCTTAATTTGATCTGCTTCTGTCTGTCAGGGCAATCCTTGAAGTTTGCAGTGTGCTTCCCTCCGCAATTGCAGCATCTTGCGGGGGAAGTGGCATCCTTTATGCATGTGGAAGTCTGATGATCGCCGGCACATTTCACGCATTTGTATGCGTTGTTGCAGTTGGATGCTGCGTGTCCCCACTGTTGACAACGGAAACATTGCGTGATAGAATTTCTCCCAAGAGAGTATTTTTCAATTGTCACTCTACAGTGACAGATATTGGTGGTGTTTTTGAAGTCACCCATATTTGTCTCATTGCTGAGATTTACTAAATATAGGGGTGACTTTGTAATGGATCCATTTTTTCCTTTCATTAGGAACACGTCTATTATATTAAAACCTTTGTCGCTAAGGTCCTGCTTGATTTCCTCTACAGGAAGCAGAGGCAGGCCTCGTATGACAGATTTTTAGGTCTGTCACATTCTAACGTAAAGGAGAAAAATTCCTTGTTTAATGATTTCAGGCCCGCTTTAAGGGCTCTGAAATCAGTGATATTGCTGGTTTGGACTCTGACTTGTCCGTTTGGTTTATAATGTAGTTGGAATTTATTGATGAATTTCTTGACAATCGTCAAGTTTTCACCGTGCCCTGAAGATTTAAGATATAACGGGGGAGGTTTTTTGACATCTTTATCGGATGACAAAATTACCTCCCCCAGCGACTTAAATTGGTTTTGTTTTGGAATGGAAGTAGGAGTAGTAGGTCTTATCAAATTAAATAAAGAAATTAATATACATACAATATATTTTTGATAGTTTTATACATGTCAATCATTTTAAACCTTATTATTATATACCAAAATACTGCCCTAATAAAACGATCGATCAAATGGCAGACTATTATGTATCAGCAGTAGAGGTATTGAATATCCTGGCAGATTGTTTTGTGTACAGAAAGTTGTCTCTTTATTGAATAGGTGTAATAGTGCGACACCTCCCTGTAACACAATACAATATATCCTGAAAGATTGCTGAAACGGGTTGTGCTGTTATAGTTGAAGGCACGTTTCCTTTTTACGCGTCCACTTTTACCGCTTCAAACTTTTGTGGCGTACAAGATTAATGGTGTTTGTTTCCTTGGATGTGACTTTTACCTTTTTGTTCTAACACCGCACCTATCCTCGAGGGGATTTCAAATGTTGTATTTGTCAATAAACACATCTATTTTCAGGCATATAAATTGACCTTTTGATCTTTTTCAGAACAATGAGACACTCATATATGTTATTGTCATATAAACAAACCTAAGATATCGCTAAAATAATATCTCATAACGAGAGTTGACACATAAACGTGAAGTTGGTCGTGGATCAATAATGTATGAACTGTCAAAGTGACCAAAAAAATATGATTATTAAAACAACCAATAAAACTGTAATTATTGACGTAAGATCATTGATATAAACATAAGATATCGCGTGAGTGGCTAAATGCGTGTTTAGTTCAAGTCAAAAACATGAGTTACCTGGTAAAGATTATACTGTAAACATCTCTCTTCATATCTTCAGTTATATTTCACAGTAAAATGGGTAAATGCATTGTTATTACATGTCATATGGACTCAAATATACACTCAAATACATCTAGGCTCTGTTTTTACCAAAGACTACTTTTTTAATATGTTTAAAATGTTAGTGCGTTTTAATAGACAACATATTATCACAACCACTCTCAGGGGTCACTTGAAATGTGTTGAGTGAAGGAGACACACTTATGCCTTTATCAAATAGGAGAGAAGAGTGCAACAATAAGTGTTAACACGAAATTAAAATTACGAAATTAAAGAGTATGTTAAATTTACAAACCTAAAACAGGATGATTTCTTGGAGCTCCATGTCCACCAATAGTCATGACATGTCCATGATCAGCAGTGACTACAAGTAAATCAGCCCTTCCCACAACTGATCTTACAGCCGCTTCCAGCTGAAGGGTTTCATCCAAAGCCCTGAAAGCATTGTTGTAATGGTGGGCGTGGTCGATCCTGCCTCCTAGTTTGTATAAGGGAAAGTATTTTAGTTGATGCTGATAAAGAAGAATTAATGTATGCGATAAACTTGAAAAATACAACCCACTCAATGTGAGGGGAAATATGAGATGTGATGTAATAATAATGTGAGGGTGTGACGGAAGGCGACGACATAATGTAAGTAGATTATTTGAGTATGGCAAGTAATTTGTTTACCTTCAACCATAAGAAAGAATCCTTTGGGACTCCTCTCCAGAATAGATATGGCCGTAAGGGTCATCTCCAGAAGTGAAGGATCTCCTTTAGGACCCTTGTCGCGGTCCACCTCGAAATTCATATGAGAATAGTCGAACAGACCTACGTATAAAAATTTATATGATTAACGCTGGCCGCATAAGGGCACACAATTATTTAGAATATGTCTATGATTCTGAGACCATAAACATAGGGAATTTTCAGAATTTGACTTCAGTGTGGCAGAACCTAATGTAGTGGTTAAACACTCTTGCTAGTATTTATGCAACCGCATAGTGTGAGTAGTTTGCAAGTATACCAGTGGCATCAAAGATTTTTGTTTTCACTGGCTACTTGCCCCCCTTCTCCACGCATCCAATTACTGTCAGATGTCAACTTACTACTCATATACTCATAGGGCCGGTTTCTTCAACGCTTGTCACTCGGTGAATTACGCGCAAAGTGCGTTTCTTCAACTGTGAAATCCTAGCTCGTCAATATCAGCGTATTATAGTTAAATTTCAAGCTCGTGCTATAGTTCCCCTTCCATTCCAGTTTCGTGACGAACCCATCGCTTTGGCTCAAGTCGGTTGTATGCAAGTTGCCTTTAGAGTGCCTTCAATACAAATGATATGATGACAGCTATATCTTTGGCATCGTTTCAAGAAAAGGAATAATTGTATATGACACGAGGTTCTTATAATTTGTTGATACGTAGCTCACAATTTAACAAGTGTAGAAGAAACCGGCCCATAGTATTTATAGCTACAATAATAGCTAAAAGATTGGCGCGGGGGCAGAATATGGGTGCAAAGGATTAATTAAAATTAATATTTAAAATAAATGTGATTATTGAATAATTGGATGATAAGATCATTGTTGGCTGCGGGGCTTAAAAGAGTTGCAAGGCTAAAAGTCTACCGGAACAGAAGATCATTCTGTCGTGGCCTTTGTTTTCGTTTTTGGGCACCAAAGACGTTCCATTTAAGTTGGTCCAAATTAAAAAGTTTATCTTGAGATGGCGAAGCAACCCGCCGGCATCGTCTCCGATAATGTTAACGACAACAACCAATCTTCTGCATGCCAATACAACTAAGATGAAAGCATCTGTAAATTGCCTGCCACTTAGTAAACGCACAACTTTAATTATAAAAAAAAAATACAATTTAATATATCCTATTTGCAACATAATATTCACTAACCCCTGAACTTTGGTGACAAAAAATATTGTGATTTAACATGTTGATGATCTACTTAACTATAACAATTGCACAAGTCATCGACAAGACTACTACTAAATAATCACCTCAATATACACATCGATATAGGGGAGTTTTTTATAAAAAGGGGATTTGAGCTCATGACCACAGAATTTTTCAAAAATCTTATCCCTTAAGCTATTATACTGATAAAAAATAAAATTTCAGCCTGCTCGTAGAAATACTGTATATATACAAAAAATTTTGAGACGGAATCTAGTATTCAATGTTTTGATTAGTAAAAATAATAGTAAGAAAACTCTTCATCGTTCATAGCTTTTCAGACAATAGCAATTCATCAATATTGTATTTCCAATTTATTTTATATATTAATTTGAATTAATCCTTTGCACTCACATTCTGCCTCCCTGCTAATATTTTAATGGTATATTTTATTCCTTTTCATTGATTGCTTTTTAGACCTCTCATCATCATTATTTAATTATTTCCGGCATTAAATGTATTTACGAGTATATAAAACATTTATTTAACGATTAATTATTTTTGTTTGAATATCTTATCTTTAAATTAGATAATAAATACTTGTTTAGAGTGTTTTTAAGGATGCGTTTACAAAATGAATATTATTGATTCAATTGTTTTTTAGTCATTTATATATAAATGAAAATGAAATATGAATTAATTTCAAGTGTAAAAAAATATTTTATTACAAATTTATTGATGTGATTAATTCTTGTATTTGTATTTTATATTGACTGCCCACTGCATCTTCTTAGATTAAGTTGATAATTTGTGTGTGTATTGATCTTTAATGTATACAATTTGTTTCCTGCTATTGGGGAATATTGACTTTCCCAACCAAAGATTTTTTAACTAAAATTAAGATATATTTTTTAAATCAGCTCAAATTACTGATATGGATTACAAGATGATGAAAATTAAAGACAAATCCCAATAAACGTGTATTTGATTCTGTGTTCACTCACCTAGAAGGTAATCCACCTGATTAGTGTCGATTTTGTCGAATTGCTCCTTGTTCCATACGTACTCTGCCCGCATTTTCCTCTTTTTCTTATCTCTAAGCCAATCGTCCATGAGATTCCTCCCATCGAGTCTCCTTCCCATGGCACCAGGTTGTTCGGGATCTTTTGTAACTGAAGGTAACCAATGTCTCCTGCCACCGCCGAGAATCACCTACGGTCAGCGAAATCAGACAACATTTTTTTTCCCGTTTTCAATTTGTTTTATTTTCTCACATTTATATTCTTTCCCGGTTCGTTGTCGATCAATTGAAGTGCTATGTCTTTGCAGGACTTCCTACTTGCCAGTGGTACTTTGCTGTCGTCTTCCCAATACCTGGAAGGTGTGTGCGCATAAAGAGCCGCTGGAGTTGCGTGTGTTACCCTAGTTGTGCTCACAAATCCAGTCCACAAACCTTTTGAATAAATATTAATTTAATAAAATATTTTTATAATAGATGAATATTTTGTACTAACCAGCTTCTTGTGCCCATTGAAGTACAGACGGAACTCTCGCGCCGAAAGACGACGAGCAATTTTCAAAGTTAGCGCTGCCGTCTAGTCCCAATGTTTCGTAGTTTGCCTTAACTCCACAAAGTAGAGCTGTGGCACAAGCTGAAGATTCTCCAGTTTGAGCGTTAAGGTTATAGGTCTGGAAAGAGCATTGGATATTGAAACATATTGACAGCTTAGTCCGCAAACCTAATAATTCCAGTAAATTGGAATTGTGAAAGAGCAACACAAAACCATTTCATTAGTCCATAATTATAATATATTAATGGATTTTGAAATGTGTTTTAGTCTTTTTATAATGTTTATATAACAAAGGTTATTAATGATAAATTGTTATCTCATTTGCAGAGTGAAAATAAAAAAATAATTGCTTAATTCCTAAATTATTTACAGACACATTATACACGTCACAGAAACAGCTGATTTCAAGATGGTGACCCAACTTTTTAAATTTATAATTTATATAATAGTTTTTTTTTCTTATTTTTGCGATACCCTACCACCTCATAAAATATTTGTTAGTTTATACCAATTCACTTTTATCCGTAGAAGCGGCATGCGATATTCCAGGATACATAATTACATGCATCACTTATACATGTAAACGTTGTGTACACGCAATAGAACTTGAATTAACGAGATGGCGAGGCGGTGGAAACACACATACAGGAAATCTGCTGGTGCCTCTTATTTAATATCGTATTTACTAGTATTATTGGCATCTCAATATATATTATATAAGCTCATTGGTTTATACTCACCCTGTATATGAATGCGCTTTTTTACATCAAGGTTTCTTTGCTAATAAATTATTTAATTTTAAGTAAATTGTACCATTAATTCAGCCAGGTTGTTACTTATTGTTGTAATTTATCATAATTGGTCGATTATCTCGTTTCAAAAGAGACATAATATCAAATTAACAAACCGTATCAAATATCGGTTGTAGAAGTCTTTTGAAATGATTTTTTTTTATTTGTCAAACGTCAACCAAATTAAGGCGCGTCAGTTGATTTCATAATAATGTCAAACTGTCACATCTGTACAATAAACAGCCTTCAAAAAATGATATTTGATCTAGCCTTTTCATAAATAGCAATAAAAATATTTCTGATATTAAGAGAGCGATCAATCTTTGTTGTTGTTTACATCGTGTAACATACAATTCATCTCACATTTTATTATGATTGATTATTCCTTATATAGAATATGTGCATACATACATAACTTTTAATAATTATAAGAGGTTTAAATAAAAAACTTTAAGCTGGGAAATAGGTCACTCTAAAAGGTATGGTTTAGTACACATCCGTATACTTTAACACGTTGTGGGGTTTTAAGATTCACTCAACACCACAAGTACAATGTTGCTTAAACCATGATATATTTTATATTATTAGAAAATAATATTTTCATCAGTCATTCAGTTATTCGAAGATATTTCGAATATAATCACATATCGTCGGTTTTTTTGCAGACTGTGTTAATTCAAAATATTTATGTTTGGGTTTTAATGTCATCTAATGATATTTTTTTTATGCGGAAATGTTGGAAATATTTACAGTATAAAATTAGTTCATTCAGATTTTTATTTTGAAAATCAAACCAAATTCAATTTTAAATAGGTTTCATTGCGCCAGATAAAAAAATGTCTGCTTCTTTCAGCTTGAATCAGTTTTTTACTTCTTCTTTAAGCCGATGATCTTATTAAAAAAAATATACCAAGCTATTCTGCTACTTATTTGCCAAGTACTTTTAAGGATTCAGGGTATAAATCAACCATTTATTTTGGATCAATATAACAACTTCAAATGGTTGTTTTGTTGATTATAATTAATTTGATTCGATAGAAATAAAATGGGAGATATTGGAAGCGTTTTTCGTATCTTTTATCAAAGGCAATTTCAAACAAATTATCTCACGTTTCATCTTCCCTATCGTATCAATATAAATGAGAATATAATTCCGCATTAGAAAGACTTCTTTAATATTAAACAATTCGTTTTCTAATTAAATTTCATCAAAGGTAGACATCAAAAATAGGGGATAAAGAAATATTGCCTATTAAATTTCGGATCAAATCCCCTCAAAGCCACTATAATAATATTTCGATGAAGTTTGACCATCGTAATGGATATTACAGGAACCCCTTTTTTATTAAATATTTATAGGAAAACATTCCAGCAAAGTACACAGTTCTTTACAATCCCGTCACTCTATTAAGAAGTCTCTTGGGAACATAAGTCGGCTTTTAGACAAGGTTTTGCATTTCACGACTGATATTATATATTTCTTTATTTGTCATGAAAGAGGATATGTTGAAATTTTACAAGAAACCACAAAACACAAATTAATTTTACGCAATAATAAATTATATCCGTGGTAATTTCGAGCAAACGCTTAAATAGAACGAAAAATGGGTTACTTTGAAAACACAATATATTATTCTTAAATCTTATGATTTTAAATTATTGATAGTGTTTACGTATAAGTGGAAAGCCATGATTAAATATATTTATTATCTGATAAACATAATTTACCTTGGCTAGTGCAGCTGCAGGGAATTGGTCCCATATGAGTGATCCTCCTCCTATGGCCGATTCTCCAGCTTCCCTTAGTCTTTGTGCTTTAAGCTCCCTTGCTGCCGTCACCGTCGCGACGCTCATGCCGTCGCCCACAAACATTACTACACTCCTATATAACAAAAATACATTTCAGAAGAACAAATTAGCTCAAGGCTTTCATGGAAAATCTATATTCAATTCGAATAATAATAATAATAATAAAGTCATTAGTCCAAATTTTCCAAAATTGGCTGAGGGCCATTTCGTCAAACTTTAACGCGAATATAAAAAACACAAAGGATTCAGATTAACAACAGGCCGTTCGTTTGTGGAGAGGAGTTTCTGCCCCGTAAAACGTAATGTTTATTAGTGAGGCCAAATTTGCATCTTTCATCGAGGGTCGGATTTAACGGCGGGTCACTTTTGAATGAGTGACCACATCGCGTATGTTAATTTACGACAGACACGATGAGTTTCGCTTAAACGACGTCCTTTTGCCAAATTAAAGCCTATAGTGACTCACCTAGCTCTGGGTTCCTGTGGTTGTATTTGTCCAGTCGTTTCGTCAAATCCTTCTGAGCTTCTGCATACCAATATTCTCGATCTGTAACACAAATTGATGTATATAAATAAACATATTATTTGGGTAATTTAGCGTGTCTATGGCTCTAAAATAACAGCGTGACGTCATTTCTCCTCCTTCACCACTTGTCTTAAGTAATGGATTCCCAGGCATACGTCACCGTAAACGTACACCGTAAATACGATAGTAGTGTTACTCAGCTACACTTATGATCAGTTTTTTGTTAGTTAATGCCTCGTCTGAGCCTCAGGCGCGGCACTAATTAACAAAAACCGATCAAAAGCACAACAAAGCAACTCTAATACTATTTTACGGTGCTTTATGGAACTCCTACACGTTAGGCCTAAATTAATTGTTTCTGAGTGTTTTAAAATTTCCCCAAGTAAAATATAATATAGTCGGGTCATTAAACAAGACGAGGGAATAATTTGATTCGATAGAAAGAAACAAGTTAAGGAAAATGGAGGCGACACGCGGTCGAGGCATAAAATATCAAAGACGGATAAAAGTCAAAGTTTACGACTCAATGATTTCAGTGATTAAAATATAAGGCATACGAAACAAGAAATGAAAACTATTTTACGATTCCCGATACTTTGTATTACATTATATTTTTGATTATATGAGTATATATCATATATATATATATCATATATCTCTATATATGCTATATATATATATATCTTATCTCTCTATATATACTCTGCTCTATATAACTCTTCTCTCTCTATATATATATATGTATATATATATATATATATATCTATATCATCATATATATATGTATATATATAGCGGAACTTTGATATAGTCCAACTTTAAAGTTTAATAATAAGGAATATTTTACTTGATTTAAAAACAGTTCAATCATATAAGGAAAAGATACAGCTGTATAAAGAATATCGTGTTTAAATGAACCAAAAGCAACTAATTTAAATTATTTGACAGATAATGGGCGAAGATGAATATTAAAATATGTGATTGCTTAGTAGAAAAAAAATACTTTTTCAACAACCAAGTCGAACTCGCTTCTGAGAGATTTTTCAGTCTACTCTTTATGTGTTATATTTGAAGAACAAATTATCACTTTAAACTGTAGACACGCTCAAAGGACAAATAGCGATATGAAAACTAACATAGTTTAGCAGTGCCGTTGGTTATAATTTGCTCTGAAAAGATAAGAAACAAAGAGCAAGATCCTCTTTGTTAATTGAGCTACTAATATACTTATCTCTGGTGTTAGTCCAAAAGAGTTTTTTAGCATAAAATATTAATAGTATAAAAATAGTCAAGGAATAAGGCGAGTGACTACAAAATGTGGTCATGGGTTGAAATCCCTCTTAGGTAAAAAAATAATATTGATCGGTTATTACGATTTGTCGTCTTGATCCAGGTTTACTCTGATTTCCTGTATTGTAAGGTTAAATACTGATTATTAAGTCGGTGACCTGTGTAACTAGTAATAGTTAAGATCACTGACAGATTATTAATACATTGTTGTGTCTAATAAAAACAAAATATGTACATAAATATTATCAGTGGCGGTCCGTGACTTTTAGTATATGAGGAGGTAAAGCTTTCCATATGCAGACCGGACAGGTGGATGATAAATATCAAGATGGCGGACCAAGCAAATGAGTTTGAAAAAGGTAAAAACACTAATTGTCTATCTCAGTCTCGTCTCGGCTTGGTCCAGCATCTTGCTAAATATACATCCAATTAATATTATAACCAGCGTAATATTTCAGGGTATAAGAAACGTGGCTACAAATACTGTGGTCATGGGTTCGAATCCCACTCATTTCAAACTTTTCAATAATATTAATAAAATCGTGATCGATCGTCAATATCCTGGTTTATTCTAATTTGCTGTATTGTAAGGTAAATACTGATTAAGTCGGTGACCTGTGTAACTAGTAATAGTTAAGATCACAGATAATTAATTAACACGTTGTTGTGTATAAAAAACCTTCTCAAAAATGCTCCATTAGAGATATATGTAGGTTCTCTGGTATTGCAGAGAATTGTTTTCTCTTTTTTAAGAATATAATAAAAAATCCAGTTGAATCACATTTCTTATCGGCAGTAACGATGCATTGCTAAATATTTTTTTTATGAAATAATAATTAAATTATTATATGGGAAACAATTCTAAAGAGATTGAGTCATAGAGGCTGTCCGGAATGGAAACGCAATGTCGCTGGATTTGGCATTCCTGGAACCTCTTTTACGTCTTTATTAATAAGTTAAGCAAGCAAGTAAGCCTAAGGGCCGGCTGGATAATCCACTTTTCCAAACAATAGGATTTAATCTGGTAGCTTTGGTGGTAGCTGGAGGAAGTTTCAGTACGCCTGCATGAAGTCCATGGTTGTAATCCCCACATCTGACGTTTCAACGTAGCGTAACTAATCCTCTCTTCACAAATGCCAACACGACACACTTACAAAACACTTTGATTAATTGATACCCTCTTATATTGATTGTATCTCCAATTTGCACCGAAGCCTGCAAATTTATGATGAATGTGACGTGGCGTATTAACCGAGATTAAAACTATTCAACAATCGGATTGCCTTTAATTAACTGTTTGTGTTTACGCATTTACAGAATAATTATTTATGGTATTTTTTAGGTGTAAGCCTCACGGGCCCCATTTGTTAACTTTACCACGATCCGCATGAAGGAATAATTAATTAAGGGATTCATAGAGTTAATGTACAAAGAAATACAAAAAGGTAAATTTTTCATTCAAATAATTGAGTTTGTTTTAGTGTAAATATAAAATTATTTTACTAAGGAATTGTTCCATTCGTAATCAGTAGATACGCTTTTTCAACATTCCCCGCCAGATTCGATTGCTAATTGCTTGCTGGCTGATCTCTTTTCCACCAATTCTTATATAGTAACATATAAATGGTTGCTTCCTAATCTTTAACTTAATTTTATTTTATATACATTCTATGTATAAATTTTTATATAATACTATAGTTTATTTTTATATAATTTTTGTATTAAACCTTTTTTATTAGTATTATTTTTGTCTTAAGGAAAAGCTCGTATATGCAAATAAATAAATGTAGCCAGAAAGTTTATTATAATTCAAGTAGTTATTTATTGAAAAAATATTTTATATGTAATATCTCGACTACAAATATTTATTTCTAAACAATTACACTATTATTAAAAAAATAATAGGTGAATCAAATTGTGAAATTAGTTTAAATACTCTCAATAATTTAAAATTCAACATGTAGTCAGATTTGTATGACTTAAATTGTATAATATTTATATGTAGGATTAATGAGGATTAAATCAATTCCCGAAAACATGGATTAAAAATATTTCAAATAATTATTTTATTATTTAATCCACTTCAAATATATTATGTTAACTTTAATACGAATTATAATTAACACAATTCATTTATATATAAAACGATCGTGTTGTACTTTAAACTACAGACAAACTAATGTTTCCGCAGAATAAATAAACTTCAGTCAGTAAACAACCTGCTCTTTTAAATTACACCTTCGAAGTCGTAACTCTAGAATGCAAGATAAATATTTATTCGCTCCAGTTAACCGGATTACCATTTTTTACCTTAAAAAGTATAGTTTTATTGTCTGGATTT
Organism: Agraylea sexmaculata; assembly: GCA_022606485.1. Taxonomy (NCBI): domain Eukaryota; kingdom Metazoa; phylum Arthropoda; class Insecta; order Trichoptera; family Hydroptilidae; genus Agraylea; species Agraylea sexmaculata. The sequence continues at coordinate 14,331 of JAGTTH010000353.1, forward strand.
CTGGTTTAGCTCATTTGCATTTTTGCCATCCCAAGGGGATTGTATGTATTACCAATTATACAGAAAGTGTAGCCAATTATATAAAGGTGGAGATGTATTTGCACAATGCATTTTTGAAATAGGAAAATTCTCGCATTAAATTATTATGTGTATTTAGATATTTCATTAGAAATAGCCAATACGATGATTTTTATTGTAAACTCCTGTACAAAAGGTGATCCAAGAAGTACTAGTTGAAGAAGTGGTCTGATAATAAATGACAGTCTTCAAAAAAATATTAGGAAGAAAACTTAAATAATATAAGTGTTGTCATCTTATAAAAACCGTATTTAATTATTTTATTATTTATAAACACAATTTTAAATAAAAAATAAAATCATAGATCCCAACATAATACCAAAAAAATATGAATCATTAAAAATTTTCTTTTTCACAAACACATCTGATTTTGTCTGTCATTAATGAGTTTACTATATTCGTGTTTCACAATATTTTTGTTTTATTCATATAGTATTAAGTATATGTTTTTGTAATTCTAAGTTTATTTATTTTTTATTATTTATTATGTATTATATTTATATATATTTTAGTAGTTCTACAAGTGGGTTTATGTATTTTTTCCCATAAATTATGTTATGACTTATTAATTATTTTAAATATCAATTGATTATACTCCGTATTAAAATAAGTAAAAGACTAAGTCTATAAACTTAACACTGTAACAACTAATCATAATGTATCAAAACATTGTACGCAAATTATATTTAATAAAGAAATTGTATAATTAAATATATATATATATAGAATTAAATATATATATATATATATATATATATATATATATATATATATATATATATATATATATATATATATATATTTTTATTTCCGCCTATATTCCTTATTAAATATATTAAATGATTTAAAGTGCAGCCTGCATACAACCTTACATTATGTATTTGAAAATGAAATTTTATCATCCGTAACTTTGGAGACAGCATGTAGTGCGTATTGCGTTTCCAGGCGTAATTTGCATTTGAGTGATGCATTTCTGAATTTTATATCGTGTAAAGTGAATTTGTAAACATTTTACGAAGAACTATATTATTATCTAATTTAAAATGTGTATAGTAATATGTACATATTTACCTTTGACTGCCTGGAGAGCTTCCGAGAATTGAGTAATGCTCAGTAGGAATATGGTGGGTATTATAGCATGAAGGAATAGTCGAACAAGTCTCTTCTTCCGATCCATTTCACCGTTTTCCACTTCCACAAACTGCTTCAGTTATTAAGAATTCTATATGATAGAAGTACGCTGGCTGTGGTGAGTATTTCTCCGCTTCAGTTTTCTTGGACACTCGGCGGAATTATTTCCAAACATCTTTCTTACTGCAAAAAAATAAACAAACATAAATTTATCTCTAACGGTTTCGATGCACGTTTTCATAAATTAAAAATAACCGTGCGCCGTTTCGTGTTGACACGGGGACTAAATATGAAATAGGGTATTTTCCAACAATATTTTTCATCGATTTATGTGCTTGAATTTCAATAGGTTTTTTTTTCGGTCAACACGGAAGTCACAATGGAGGATTTATGCATTGAGATAATTTCTAAGAGATATGGTAACAGAACTGTTATACTATTGCTATACAGATATATTATTGTCATTGGTATTCTCCTATGACGTGTATTAAATTTCTATACTCAGCTTTGTTTACCGCAAATAACTGACGCTTGAATTTGTATCATATTGACCATTGTTCAAATGTGATTATTGAATAAATTAGTCTTGATAATAATAATGTTTAAATATAATAATTAAAGGCTTCGAGTAACTCATTGTATTGAGAACATTTATAGCACAAAGGCACACAAACGTATATAATAATTTAAGGTTGTCAATACAGGAAATTGATCTTGATAATGGATGGATTTAGAATTTCATTTTGAATCGTTTTAGAAGATCCTTCAAATGCAAAAATTATTAAACTAACTTCGAACCTCCTTTTTTTATGATATAATTATCTTTTAATATGATATATGACGGTGATAATAAAATTGCAATTATAAAATATTTAGCAACACACAGTATCGAGAAATAATGAAGTTGGAACATCTTTAATTAAGAAAAGGTTCAAAATCAATGTAAGTACTTGATATTTATTACAAAAATTATGCTAAATGCAAAATTATATTATGATGCATTTATTTAAGAAAACGAACACGTCGGGGACAGTCAAATTTTAATTAAACACAAAAAAATAAAAATAGATTCGATTATTTTTATTACTATGTAATACTGTACAACCAAATTAATTTAATATAATTAACTAATTAATGCTTATCAACTAACGCCCCATAGGTTTTTTTTAATAAGCATATTAGATATCTTGAATGGACTTATTTTATTTTAAAATTCGTTGAATTGATCATCTTTTCTGATTTTAATATCGTTTGACTAGTTATCGAATAATCAATGATAAATTTTATTTACACAGCATGTATTGTGTTATTCTGTAACTAATAGAAATGTTCCTATTCTTAAATATCTCATGTGTTTTATCCTAAAGAAAATCCCCATTTGTCAAAAAACTGATTTATTCCCATTTCTGAATAAGCGATTCATTTTGTCGTAACAACTACGAATACCATAGATATAAACTTTAGATATCGCATTGTATATAAATTATTTGTATATTATTGCACTCTTCTCTCCTATTCGATAAAGGTATAAGTGTGTCTCCCTCTCTCAAAAATTTACTAGTGACCGCTGAGAGTAGTTGTGACAATATTTTGGCTATTAAAACGCAATAATATTTTAAACATGTTAAAGAAGTAGTGTTTGGTAAAAAGTGAGGCTAGATGTATTTGAGTGTATGTTTGAGTCCATATGACATGTAGTAACAATGCATTTACCCATTTCACTGTGAAATATAACTGAAGATATGAAGAGACATGTTTACAGTATAATGTTTGCCAGGTAACTCATGTTTTTGACCACTTGAACTAAACACGCGTTTAGCCATTCGTACGATATCTTATGTTTATATCTATGACTAATACAGACCCCACCTGAGACGTGCGTACACGTATTTGATTAACTAATTTAGAAATTAATTAAGTAGTGATGTAGTGCGTGTGTTATGAAGATGTGAGTGAAGCACAAGCCGTAACTCTTTCCCTTCATACAAACGAGCATAATTTGTAACCGCAATGTAAGCAAACCACAGTCTATCTAGAAATTATGCAACTCTCCATTGTGTTACACATATCATAATGGAGTTTTGTCCCTGATGTATGTATTTATGTCGGTAGGAGCGTCTATTAGAGCAATAATTCAAAGTGGTCCATGTATGTACAATCCCGTTATGACAATGAAGCAGAACGCGCAAGTGTCATTATGTTACCGAGTCACCTGTTTTATTAATATTCACATTTATTATATAACGCTTTTACATCAAGTGGAATCTTATCCTAATTATTTTATTTCGATGAGCTTATTGTACATATATCATACTGCAGTATCACTAGAGCATTACGAGGGATCCCAAGTCGCAGTGATAATAATGCAGCACTCGTCAGTTATAATGCCGTTGGTATATTTTTCGTTTATTATTATGTTGTTAAATAAAATATATATCTAAGAAATGTAATTAATTATTCAAAATTTTGAGCCTATTCGCAAAAATTTATTTATTTATATATTATACGCCCCGAGGAGCTTTTTTTTAGAGATGGTCTTTTAGACACAACAACGTGTTAATTAATTATCTGTCGGTGATCTTAACTATTACTAGTTACACAGGTCACCTACTTTATAATCAGTATTTACCTTACAATACAGGAAATCAGAGTAAACCTGGATCGAGACGATCGATCGGGATTTTATTAATATTATTCCCGATTTCCCAGTCGTAATAACTGATCAAATCAATTTTAAAATTCTTGACTTGAGTGGGATTTGAACCCATGACCACAGTATTTGTAGCCACGCTTCTTATTCCTGGTTATTTTTTTATTTTTCTCAAAGCATTGACTTCTATTAATGAAAATTTTGTATGTATATCCTCTTTTTTGCATTTATTCCATTGCGAAAAATATCGGAATTAATACGATAACACAGATATTAGAAGGCCAGATAAGTCGATGATAAATATGAAGATTGTGGACCAAAAAGATGAGCTTGACACAGGCAACACCAATTGTTTCATCTGCTTGGTCTGCCATATTGATATTTATAAAAACATTCATTATTATATCATACTGCAGTATCACTCAAGTCAAAGTGATGATAGTGCAGCACTTATCAGTTATATATGTAGGTGTCAATTATACATTTAAAGACGTCAAAACCGTGATAGATAGTTTCTTATATGAAAGGCGCTTGAAGCGCTGCTTTTACCGCTCGTACTGTTTATCTGTCACTCTTCAATCTTTCTTACAAATTTACATTGTCTTTCACTTAATATGGTAACGTGCGTCATTAAAAATTGCTTGATATATTCAAGGATTGTCGAACGTGTTGGAATTTAGGAACTACTGTATGTAGGAATGTTGTATCTGGCAGCCCGCGTATGTGTGCAGTAAATGTATAATATGCGCATGTAGTCGTGACGAACATGTTCCAATATATGAGGAAAATATTGCATGACCCTATTACAGATATAAGTTTATTTGAGGTAGTATTTTTATTGTACTGGGCAATGCTATGCAAATTTTCATTTTGTAGTTATCGAGAGGGGTAAGTTGAGGGACTACTAAAGTTGCAGGTAGCCACAGCTCACTTATGTGTGTTAGTATATGTGTAATATGCGCATATGGTACTGCCAATGTATGAAGACAATTCGAATGACACTTTTATAGATATAAGTTTATTGCTGAAAATAATCAGCAAAATTATTCTCATTAAATCAAACAATAAAACTGCAATCATACTGATAATATTTTATGTAGACTAAATTTCTTACTTTAAAGTAAAAAATATTCCATCCAATATCTTTGTTTAATGGGAAGTCTTGAAGGGTGAAATTGAAATTAAAAAGGTTCAATTTGAAATAAAATAGGGTGAATTTGAAGTTAAATTTATATTTATTTTTAGATTTGCTTAAACAATTCTTTGTAACGGGAAAAAGGAAGTCAATATTTCAATTGCCTAAAAGCATATTAAATTGTGTGTAATAACAATCTATGATTGATAGTATCAAATTAAAATAACCTAAGGTTTATTCCAGGAATCTGTAAAGCGGTTTTTAATAAGAAGCATGTGCTTTTTTAGGACGGAAATATTTTAATTATCCAAATTTAAAAAAAAAAAAGACGATTTTATTTTGATTCAAACATGAAAAAACTATATGCCATATAAAATGTTAAGAAATGGAAATAATATTTTATTATATGTATGTATCAGATTAATCGAGTAATATAGTATGTAATTGTAATAAATTTATCAAAGCGATTTAATTGATTACCCTCTGGCACCACAAAGGCATTCCTCAATCAGTCTATTACAACAATATGATTAACCTTATTAATAATAAGACCAGTAAATGAATAAACCAATATCTTTACAAGTTGTGATTCTCATTTCAACCCCTATAATAAAGTTCTTATCCGAAGAGGTCGTCCATCACAAGATTTGTCACACCCCATAATACTTAACTTTAACGATTTAACCCAATGACATTATTCGTTTATCAGCTATTTTTACAAAAAATAAAGAACACAAATACCACCGAAGAGCTTAATTAACGTCATAATATTTTTCAGGTTACGGCGAGGAAAAAAGTAGGAGCTGAAGCTTTATCAAAATAATAATGTATCCAAGCACGCCATACTGCTAAAAGACTCTCAACTTTGGATATAAATATTACTAAACACAATAACTATTGTAACCATCAAATAGCGAACAAATGAGAAAACTTATTAAAGGCATTATTACATTCTCAAGTTGATACCGTTATTAAATAATAATAATATATTCCATACTCGAAGTATAACGTTCCTTAATTATATCAATAATATTCTAAACACCTAATGATTTTTTTATTAATTGCTATTACTTTATATAAAAAAGTATAAAATCTTATTCCTATCTTTCATGGTAATGTGCCTCCAAAAATAGTATTTATTATCATAATTAAAATAAAAAATTAATCAAAAAATAACATTTTTGAATACTTAGGTATCCTGAAAAAAACTGACGTTTTTAATAACATGGTACATATTTTTTATTTTAAATAAATTAAAAAATATAAATATAAATATACATATATACGCTCAGTTGATGTTTTTTTTAAATATTTAAAATGTTTATTTTTTGAAATTGTCTATTCAAATATGGTTGCCACTAACAGGTGACACAAATTATGTATTTAATTATCTTTTATGATATATTTTTGTGGATATTCTCTCTTGAAAAATCTATCTCTATCTATCTCTAATATCGAGTCTATTCGGTATTATTTTTTTAATAATACCATAATTCTAAATAAATTAAGAACAAAGACATTTTTAATATTTGCAGTAAGCACACAAAGAAAAATAATATATTATTTTTAAACGATTTATTAAATAAATGTTCAAATGTTGTGATTCAAATCCTGCTCGAATTAAAAAAAACGATTGCATCGCATTAAGCTAGGTTTATTCTGATTGCCTGGTTTGTAGGGTGAATACTCAAGTAAAAATTATTTGGGCAGATCTATCGGTGACCTGTGTAACTATTATAGTTAAATAGTTGACATAAAAATAAATTAATAACAATTTAATCTGCAACGATCTTCATTGCATATAGTTTATAGCTGCAACTATTTTTATTTCTGATATGTACCTACTGGTTGTGGTTTATTATTATTAAATAATTAAAGTTGCCATTCATAGTTGAGACAAACTTTAAATTTAGCTAATTAATTTTTATATAAAATTAAGGCTGATTTTTATAAAGGCTATTAGTTAATATTGGTTTTGATGGGGGCTCACCTCAGGTTGTGGATTTATCGATTTTGCGCACTTCACTAAGGCGTTTTCTAATTGTTTGTTAAATGTTTTAAACTTTTCTAACTATTAAATGTTATCGTAATAGTATTGAAACGTATTTAAATGTAGATAATGGTAGGGACGTCGTGCATATCCAGTTGGCGAAGCCTCACTGTATGTGATTGGGAACAAGTTCTGGAGCATGCGCCTTAAAGCAATACAGCTTTATTATAATACTTGCGCAATTATTTTACTCCTAGCAGATACTGTATTTAACCAATTGGGCCTTTTATTAGTACTCTTTGGTTATCATGGCTTATTTGTATACCGTGCTGAGTAGAAACAAACATTAGCTGCTAAAATACGGAGAGTATTGATCCATTAAATAAACACTATTTTAGTATAAAATGTTGATCGTGTTTACTTCTGGGTGAAATTCCATAGTAAAGATATTTTTTTGATATTGGGTATGAGGCTCTGAAGATGATTACATGTAAAAAAATATATAAATGACTAAAAATTGAATTTAATATATTTAACATGCAATCATCTTCAGAGACTCATACTCCACTTATTCTCGATCTATAGAATTTAATATAATATTTTGGGTTACATGAAAATATCATTGCACAATAATTTAATAATATATATTATCACATTATAAACCTAATACAGGATTTTTTATATCAAATTCACACTTCAACATAAAAAATGAATATGAAAATTACCATTTTGACATTCATTATTTCATATAATCAATCTGAATATTTAATTTATTTATATTAAAATATATATTTTTTTAATTTGGAATATAAAATAATCGACTTTTGTATAATAGATATTCTACAAAATGAATAAAGATTTGGTGAAGTTGAAGTGAAAATTTTCTGACTATCCTAAAGATATTTATTTAATCCACTAATTTACTAATTTTGCTCTCTTGATGATAATGATAATAAGCTGTTGTGATTATATGTATATTATAAAAATGGCAGTTGTTTACAGGACACTCTATATATTTTTAAAATTTATAATTAATTAAAATTCCCTTAAAATATTCTCGCTGATTAAAGCTTCCCATGGTTCGTTATATTATATTCTTAAAAAAATATTGATTTATTATTATCGCTTATTTTGATATAAAAATGAGTAATATTTTGTCCAATATTTTTTATGTGAAGATTAAGTTAGGTTAGATTAAAATGATTCCTATATTTTTAACTTTGATATGCATGAATTTTTGTTATTTTAAATTATTTTTTACTTATTTTTATTGAAAAGTATGAGCTTATTCTCCAAAAAGTACATGTTCATATAGAGTAGAAGATGTAGGAAGAGAAATTTATGAACGAAATGTTTTATAATTGTTGAGTTTCATCCTGAAAGGTTTCGCACATGTAACAATAAAGTACGGGGAACAACTTCAGCGAGGACACTTTCAGGAATATTCAGATGGAAAGTGAAACTCCCACAAAATATATGTATGTTTTGGGTTTACAAACAGAGTGTACTGTGAACTTTCCACTCAACTTAATGTTCAAAACTAAATTATTATAATATCTCTAATTATTCATGAATATTTTTTCCAGGTCGACCAATACCATAGAGCTTCGAATGAATATCAAATAAGGATGAAACGTGAACGGAAAGAAAGAACCGGATATTTTCAGGTATTCGACCGTTAGAAGCGATGTTTTATCTTTAGTTTCAGGACCTCTTAAATACATAGTTGATGTTAAAGAATTTCTTTGTTTCTTAGCACGCATATTGGAAATACCTTTTAAAGTGAATAAATTCTTTACATAATCATTTCCTTAGTCTTATTAAAAAATAATTCAAAATCAATCAAAAAGGTTGCCCATTGCTTGAAAGTTCTATACTTCCAATAAGAATAGATCCATGTGGGTGTGATGAAGTTTTTTGACATATTTGAGCTCTGCAACGATTTCTTTTATAATATTGCGCACCTGGGTGAGCTCTCTTCCACCAATTCTGCCACCTACATGGCTTGTTTAGCATATTATATAAATTACTACATTCATGGTAAAAACTGTAAAGTTGAATGCAAATTTCAAAAATAGTTATTTTATTTTATTTATATTATTATGTTTATATAAGATTGTTCTGTAAATAAACCAAAATTCAAATAGAATAAACAAAATTACTGCATAATAGCAGTATAGTAATAATATAAGCCGCGCAGTGCTCTACGATTATATGCAACCGAAAAAATGTAAAAAATCTGGCTCCAATTAAATATACCTTATTAATATTTTATATTTATAAATAATTTTTTTAACAAACCGTGGGTGAATATTATTTGAGTTAATCAAATTATATGATTCCGTAAGTTAATCATCAAAAATATAGAGGTAGTTAAATATATATTTGTTAATCCGAAATAAATATAGTCACCACTCACAGTACAAGCTGTGTAGGAGTTGTAATTTTTTTATTGATGGATAAGGGTAAAAATGTAAATATATAATACAAACTATCAATGGCTGAAGATTCTTTATGGCTTCGGTATTGAACTGAATGCTTCTTCTGATGTTACATATAATATTGTGGCGTGATTTAAGCAGGGGTTTCAGGTTTTATAAATATTTCTAGCACTTTTGAAAGTCGCATTATCGGATTTCCCTTTGATCCTTTGTCGACAAGATGTTGACGAATCCTACTGAACTTTTCGATAAGCCTTAAACAAACAGGACACGTAAGTTGAAATAACTTTTCTGTAAAAATATCACTACACACGTAAAGGATATGTTTTCATTTGGACCCTTCCCCGCTTTCTCAGCTCAAAGTCCTGAATAAATCCAAATATCATATTTTATACATTCAATATATTTATACGGTGAAAATACAACCTGTATGAATGCTTTAAATTTCATAATAATATATCAATTGTATGACGGGCTTATTTTGGTAGCTACAAATAAAATTTACAAATTATTGAACTGATTTTGGGAAATAAAAAATACCATTGTTTTGGAGATGACATATCTTAACTTAAAGTTAAAGTTCCACTTTGAATGACAACATTTTATATTGTCTGAGACTGAATTTTCGACTAGTCATCTTCAGAGTTTATTATTTTTCTAATTTACTAAATTTGATTGTGATCTTAAGCTTATAAACCAGTGTAATAGCTTTGAGGATAAGGCGTGTGTCTACAAATACCTATTGTGGTCATGGGTTTAAATCCCGCTCAAGAAAAAGTTTATTCTGATTTCCTGGTCGGTGACCTCGGTCGGTCGGTATATATATATATATATATATATATATATATATATATATATATATATATATATATATATATATATAATAAAAATATTAATATAATGAAAAAATATATTATTCTATATACACTTCACAGAAACAGCCATCTCAAACTTGATTTCAAAAGCATTATTAATTGTATTTTTGAGCCGCCTTGTGGCCCAGTGGTTAGTGTAACGGATTCGTGAGTGAAGACTCCCGGGTTCGATTCACGGCACCGGAGTCACTTGGTAGATCTAGCTTAGCAAACTAGATCTTAAGTACTCATTGCTGTGTGGTGGCCTGGGAAACCATCTCTACTATATTCTCCCGTAAAGGCCAAGGTGGCCTTGCCAACCCCTTATAAAGGGACTCCCGTCAATAGGGAAGGCGTCACGATATTTTACCAGCGTATATGCAACCGTATATAAGAATAATTAAGAGCAACCAGCGTATTAGCTCAGGGGATAAGACGCGTGGCTACTAATACTGTGGTCAGAGGTTCGAATCCCACTCAAGTCAAGAATTTTTAAATTGATTTGATCGGTTATTACGACTGGGAGACCGGGAATAATATTAATAAAATCCCGATCAATCGTCTTGATCCAGGTTTACTCTGATTTCCTGGATTGTAAGGTAAATACTGAGGCGATTATTAAGTCGGGCAGAGCCGCTCGGTGAGCTGTGTAACTAGTAATAGTTAAGATCTCCGACAGACAATTATCACGTTGTTGTGTATAAAAAAACCCTCTCAAAAAGACCCTTTCTAAAAATAAAAAAGCTCTTCGGAGCGTAAATAAATAAATAAATAAAATAAATATTAAATTAAAATTATATTTTTAATAACATATATTTTCACTTATTCAAGCGATACCCTACCACTTTTTTACCATATATTTTAATATACTTATATTTATTTTCGCTAAAAACTCCATATTATGTAATTATTTACAAAAATAAGAGCGTTAAGTACAATTTGTTTTGGTTTAGATTCAAGGAACGGATTAAGGTCGTTCTAGTGCATTTTAAGTGTCTGTTTTAGATGATAATAATAGTGATCGATAAGAAGTGAGACATTGGGAGGAATAACAATGATATATTGTGACTTGTGAGGTTTTGCACCGTAATCCTGGAGAGTATTAGAGAGACACATAATATAGGCTAGTCCTGCTTCAGCTTATGGCATGCCAAGGCTCATGTCGGGGATTTTCACCCTGCAATCAACCCGATTCCAGGAAATCCCACCATGTTCCAAACAAGACCGCTGTACTGCATCCGTTTTGTGCCACTAATACAGATCAAATATCACCAGCCACATTTCGACCATATTCAATTAAAATTTCATTTAAAACATACCACAGGAAATATCATATTTATAAACATTTATTCAACAATTCATCAAAGTGAAAGCGCACGGACAAAAACATATCAAATTCGTTTGCAAACCTGCAGTTTTATTATTTATTTATATATACGCCTCGCTATTTAGTAGGGTTTTTACAAATTTTCAGTCAGTTCAGGTCAGTAAGTATAGAGTCGGTTTACTAAATTATAGTCAGCTTACTGAAATATGGTAAAGATCAAGTGACTTAAAGTTGCAGTTTACTTAAATATAAACATACATGACAAATTATACTTTATCTACAGTTGAGTTGTCAATTCTATTGTTTTTTTATTTAAATATTTTATTTATTTACGCCACGAAGGTCTTTTTTGGAAGGATTTTTTAGGCACAAAAACGTGTTAATTCACTGTCTGTCGGTGATCTTAACTAAGTAATAGTTAATAGCTAAGTAATAGTAACTAGTAAAGTTTCACAGGTCACCGACTTAATAATCAGTATTTACCTTACAATATAGGAAATCAGAGTAAACCTGTCTTTAAATTTGTGTGCTTTTATCGTTGATAATTTTATTCTGTGATGAAAACATATCGTTGATCAAAATAAAAAAAATGAATTGCTTTATACTGAATATTTTATAACTAAAATTTTGTCTTAAATATTGTTAATTTTTTTAATTTTATATAAACCATGATCGATTTAGGTTTATTCTGATTTTCTGGATTCACCTTGGAAATGCGATTTATGGTTACATGAATAAAATATTCACTAATATTTTTTATAATGTTTTTAGAGCAACTTTAAATTATTTATCTATAAATTCCGAGAGGCTTTTTAATAAGCTTTTCAAAAATTTTAGACACAACAACGTGTTAATTAACTGTCTGTGGGTGATTTTAACTTTTACTAGTTACACAGGTCACCGACTTAATAATAAGTATTTACCTTACACTGCAGGAAATCAGGGTAAACCTGGATCAAGACGATCGATTGCGATTTAATAATAATTTTACAGTTCTTCAAATTTTTTTTTTCATGAGCTGGATTTGAACCTATGACTACAGTCTTTGTATAACAGCTACGCACCTTATTCAGCGTGGAATATATTCTAGTCACTCAAAATCCGTATTTGAAATGTACACAAACTTGAATATCTTAAAAGCCGGCATTATTAAATTTTGTATACTAAGTTCTAAAAATGTTTGAATACTTACCAAAGAAGGGTGGTTTTGTTTGTAATGTTGATAAGTTGCGAAACATCCCCTTTCAGCGGATTTCGACAAGTTTCAAACAATTCTCAAGAGTTATTCATTCTTGAAAGTTCTTCCAAAGTGATAGATACTTACCTGATAACTCAATCAATCAGACTCTTTGAGTGATGGGTGTAAGAGGAGTCTTTTTACGATATTCCCATTACAACCTATTTTAAAGGAAGAAATTTAAATATAAATGGGAAAATTACTTTCGATAGAGACCTAATTAAATCTACGGTCCTTTGTGATTAGAAGAGTGAATAAGGAATTATGCGAAAGATTACTGAAAGAGGCTCTCATATTTTTTAATATTCGAACGGTTATCCTTTTGGGTCGGATGTCAATTTTCTTTAAGAAAGTCATCAAAAGGGAATCTTTGCTCGGCCGGTCCTTTAATTAAAATAAAACACGATTCCGACGCGATGGAAATGTGGTTTTGGGAAATTTTTAATATCGAATTTTATGATGAAAAAAATCGGAAGTTTATCGATCGACGGTGATTTGGGATTTTGTCTCCATTGGAAAAATATGACGTTTTGTTATTTGCCGAAGGAAACGGAAAGCGTGTCTGAAAAAAAAACTGTCTTGAGACGGAGAATTTAACAATAGAATTCAACACACGTCAGTTATTAAATATTTTTATGATTGTGAACATATAATAATATTACAATTTAGAATATAATCATGTGGTAACACTTTCAAAAAACGATAGAAATTATTTATTTATTAGGAATTTCTCCGTACATTCCTAACCGGTGGATGCGTTTTTTACCATTCTTCGCAAGATTTAACTGCTTATTGATTAATTGATTTCAAATAAAATATAATAACGATATAGAAAAATAAGTTTTGATTGACTTAATCATAATTTCAATTGTAAATTTCTTGAAAAAAATTAAAGCCCTTTTAACATTTCGGCGTAAGCGATTTAGATTCCAAAGAGAAACTTTTTCTACTTTTTTACTACATTTTTACAAGATCTTTTTTATTTTATTAAAGAAAATACTTCAGTTTAGGATACTCCCTATTGCACGAATAATATTCTAAAAATTCACAAAATAATCGTTAAATCTGCGATGGAAAATTTCAACATCGGTCGATTCCTTTGATGTTTTTGAAAGAGAATTGTAAAGTTAAATCACCAAATAAAGTCATTTGTTTGTCTTTTACAGTATCCATTAAATATAAATATCAATTTCAATTTAAGATTTTTTTAATGGTATAGTAGTTATAAAAAAAATATTAGAATATCGTTGGGTTACTATAAAAAAGATCTACAAATTGACAGTTTAAAAGAAGGAAATAAAGCATAAAATATCAGTATTTCTTTATTGCAATATATGTTTTGAATTTATTTAATATATTAATATGCCATATAAGCAGTTTTTATATTAAAACTATAACATTATTATAAGAAAAAATGTATTTATATGCGTTTTTGTATTCATCACAATATTATACATATAAGAAAGTTGAATGATAAAAAAACGTTAAAAATTCCATCATATAATTGAATACTTAAAATAAAACGAAGCCTTTTTTCTACATTACAAAAATTACCAATGATTACCCAATTAAATAATTTATTTAAGGGGTGATGTTTTACATAATATACATATATTAAAAATTCTTTATTAAGAATAGTTTCCACGTAGTCTCTTAATAAATAGGTTAATACAGATGCAAGGTGGGTGATAATTAGTTTAGATCATTAAGAGTAACACTGCATATTATAGATTTTTAGTGTGAATTACCCATCAATATATTAACTTAGAGTTCATTTAACACTGCTTATCCTTATTGTTTAGGTAATTAGTTAATTTTAATTAAACACACTTATTAATAGCGAGAATCGGACGATCGCAAAGTAGCGTTGGTAAGGAAACACCTATAAATTTGACATGAAGAAGTTCTTCCTTCGTAGCAGAGGGGCGACAATTTATAGCTGGTTACATCTTCTCCCATAATTCATTTCTTCGTCCTGGGCAATAATTCATGTATATTAGGAAAACTCTTACACTATTACTGTCTATTACCTCCTCAATTAGTGGTGACCGATGATTTTTATTTATATTGCTACGATAAATCAATGCGTTCCAAACCGACACAAAAGCTTCTTCTCTTGAATTGTCACCGTTCCATTTCAATCTTGAACAAATTAATAAATATTTAAATAGTTTATATACTCAAGAATCGTATATTATTAGAAGCGCCACAAAATGTCACTCAAATATTTCCAAGTTTGACTTTTTCATATGCAAAAAAATTACACTGCAAATCGTCCCCATGAGTGAGTTCAATATTTTTTATCCACACTACCTAATGTCTCGTATTTAATTATTAGAATATGTCAATGATTAGTAATATTATAATCAAATGTATTGTTGCCACATGTCTCTAATATTATAATTATATATAATATAATAATTGGAGCCAACCATGTGTTTGATTCAGATCAATATACCATTATGGTTGCTCAAGCTGTTCAACTACAGACATATTGTAGTGTAAATCTTAATTTTATGAGTGTGTTACAATATCAACTATTTAAATTTAATATTTTCAAAATAAAATGGTTTGGTTCTTGATGAATGAAATTTAGATGAGCTGCACAAAAGAAATAACTCTAAATAAAGTAAACTAACAACTTCATGATGTCTCTTTTTTCTTTTTTGTAGGTGACTGTTCAATAATTTCAGTATAATCTGATCAACTTTGAAATCAACCAAAATTATATAATCATATTTACTATTTATTATAAATAACAAGCGTAATAGCTCAGAAGATAAGTGACGTGACTATAAATACTGTGGTTATGGGTTCAAATCCCGCTCAAGGAAAACAATATTACGATTGGGAGATTGGGAATAATATTAATAAAATCCAGATCGATCATCTTGATCCAGGCTTACTCTGATTTCCTGTATTGTAAGGTAAATACTGATTATTAAGTCGGTGACTTGTGTCACTAGTATTAGTAAAGATCACCAACAGAATATTCATTCACACGCTTTTTTTTCTAAAAAACCACGAAAAAATCTCCCCGGGGCATAAATAAATAAATAAATAAATAATAGAATTTTCAACTAAACTGTAGACAGAATATGTTCACTTCATCTTTGCACTATTGCTTATATTTAAGTTAACTGCTTATATTAAAGTAAACCTAACCTGTGTAACTAGTAATGGTTAAGATCCCCGACAGACAATAATTATCACGTTATTATGTCTAAAAAACACTCTCAATAGGACCAAAAAAGCTCTTCGGGGCGTAAATAAATAAATAAAGCGATTAAAGTTTAAATATTATTATAATGTTTTAAGTTATATACATGATGGTGTCTCTCTAGTGTTTACATCTTTAACTACGGGTTATATTAGTTGTGTTATGTGTTAAACTTTAACGAAATAATTGTCAAAGCAAATGAATCTTCTATCAAAAGTGCAAAGAAATTTAAGTTGCTTTGTTTGCATTGGCCACTGCGCGGTTGTTATTGATACCATTATTTATAAGGAACTGTTAAGGATGAGTGTTACACACAAAAAAGAAATTAATGCAGGCATTCGTAAAATACAGCTGCATACTGTTACAAATGCATTTTGAATTAAATAGTAGTTTTTATGGCAGAATCAAAATGCAAATTGTATAGGAACAATCGTATATAATATGGATTTTATTAAGGTTCAGGATGTGAGAATGAGATCATGTATTTAATGGTAGATAGAGAGATAGTGAAAAAGCTGGAGGCAGTTAAGGCTATATGAAAATATTGGGGCCCGGAACAGACTAGGCGCCTTCGAATGACCGTGATGAGAATAATTCAACAATATTACACAAAAAGAAAAATAAATATGTATATTCAAGTCGGGATTAGTTCACCCACACATCTTGCTCATTTATCGCCATACATAAATTTATTATTTAACGACAATTTAGAAAACAAGGGATGTGTGTTTTCAAACACTCCATTTTCCCTGTCCGGTGCACCGGCTTTCTAGTTTTTGTTGTTTATTTTACTAATGAACTATGCCAGAGTCTGGATATATCGAAACTATACCATGCCTTTTTAATCGCCTTTCAATGCAGGTTCTACAGCTGTTTTTTGGGGCAAAAAATCTATTATATGTTATTTAATACAAAGCACGGATAATCCTTTGTATTTTGGATGCACAAACGAAACCACTTGCCAAGACTTTAACAGTAAAATATTATTATAACTGACGCAACCTTCTAAAACCTCACGTATTTTATATAAACTCTTCGATCAATGTATACTACAAAGAATTAGTATTTTTTGTGATAAATTTGGATATATTTGAAGTAAATCATATCATGTTTTTAATATACCTATAATACATTGTTGATCGCGTTGATTTCTTGGTGGAAATATGTTTGTAATCTCCATTTATAATTTTTCACTAGTAACGAGTCTCTGAAAATGACTACATATTAGTAGTCGAAAGTACTAAGACTAAATAATAGTAGAAAATATAAATATATTTCTTTAAAATACCAATAATAATAATAACACTTCTACTAATTATAATTTATATTTTTATTTGTTTATTTCCTAATAAGTTTATATTTTACTGTGGAACTTAACCTGACCCATATTTTTATATGCAAATGTAAATGAGGTAATGTTAACTAAATATTTGATATTAAATCCCAGTAAGAAAAAAATCGAGAAACGTTATTATATAAAATATCGAAGGCTTACACTGCACTCTTAATTTTTCCATTTTTTTTAGAAATTAACATTATTTTAATTTATTGTACGAAACGCTTATCCCAAATATTTTTAAGATCGTTCTAAAGAGGTTAAAAATATTAATATATGATAATAACACACTTGTATCTTACTAATCTACAATTTGATTTACTGGAGTTTATATTATTGATTGATTTTTAGTTAATTCTTGGATAGTATTTTTACATTAAATAATCCTCATATCATTAAATGGGTGTTTTTCCCCATACTTTTTATTCTCATATCAAATAAAAATACTAATAAAATGCTCATGTTAATTATAGGTAAATTGATTTATATATTTTATACACCTAAGTCTAATTCATAAGATGTTTTGTATTATTTAAACTATGTAAAATTCAAATTAAATAATGAAATTGTTATAGTAATACTATACTTTAAATATTCATATAAACCGAAACCGTTCTTTCATACGCGACTCCCTATAATCACATACGTATTGATTAATGAAAAAAAAATAAGGCAAAAACGTGTGCTATACAAAATATTCAAATACGAAAATGTGTCACATCCATGCAAAACAATTGAATTCAATTGAAAAAGTTTGCAATTTTAGTTGGTATAATAATCACACCACAACGGGTCCGGTTTTGCAATTTGGCTTGGACACGGGTCGGTCTAATATTATTATATATTTAGATTTTTTTTTCATTCAAAAAAGTCCAATAGTGGGGCTATTGTGCTTGGATTCCGAATAATGATATTCGTGTATGTTTTATGGTGAATTTATTCTTACAAGATACGAGTAACATGCCGTTTTATCGATGTCGTCAAGTAGTTCCATGTGTATACACGAAGATAGACATGTCGGCAATTTATTCATTTTTTATTCGGACTCAACTGTTTTAGTAGCTGAACTCTGGAATAACCATTGCTAGATAAGCAAGTCTCCAGGACAGAACTCTATTCTAGAATCACTCGAATACTGTGAACTATGACCATGATTCTATCTGAAAAATACTCTCATATTATTAAGCTTAACAATCAAACTTTCCCTTTATGAATCATAAATTATTATCATTTTATTGATTGATCCATAAACTCAACTAAGTACTAACACAAAAATATATTATTGAATATTTTGATGCAAACATAAAGATTTAATTATTTATAAATAGGCTTCTGATAAACTCGTATAACTTGGGTTGCAATTAGTTAAGATGATTAAGAGTAAAACTAAATATTTTGTAGATCACCCATCGAGATAATATTAATAAACCTAACCTTTTATGACAAGCAACTGAAAATAAAATTTTATTAATCAGATTGTTTCACTTATGACTTAAATGTTGTAATTGTAATATACAACATGTCTTAAAATTCAAATCTAATCACCAATACGATCAAAAAAATATATTTAAAATAGGCCATTTTATTTTAATTTTAAAATAATTAATTAGAGGTCAACGAACTACGCAAATTAAATGACAATACCCACTCCTTAATAATAACAGAATAATAAGATTTTCAAAATGTCAAAGTGAATAATCTCATTATTATTTAATTATATTTTTCACAAGAAAGCCGTTATAATATTTCAAGTTCAATAAAAAACATGTTAATTATATAATTATTTTTATAAAGATTTTTTGTTTACTTACTTCCACCGAAAAATCCACCCAGAAAATTAAGAAAACTTATTATAAAAAGGGGACACATTTTTTTCAATATAATTTGTAAGATACCTCTATTATTTTAAGAATATACTGTTGAATTATATTTTAGGGGAACAGAACAAATAAGGGATGTCCAATTTGGGTTGTATTGTTCAGCGTTTATGTTATCTATAAAATATTATGCATAATGCTGGAGAGATAGGTTTGCAGATTTGATTTAAGGTTTGCTGTGGTTTCCTACATATAAAATTGTTTTATGTTTTAAAATAATGTGTTCTGAAATCAATCAATAATTGAATTCCTTGGTAGAAATGTATGAATATTTATATTGTATTAAATTAATATCTCAATCGCCATATTATCATGTTATTAAAAAAATATAAAAAAGTGCCTAAAGCATGGTCACATTATTGTCGTAAAAGTAAGTACATACATTTATACATGCTGGTCATGTGGTCAGTCACTGAAAAACAACAGGCTTCAGCATAAGGCTTCTTCCGCTACAACTTTCAGGCCTACGATTCTTATAACCCTTTCATTCTTTATTACTGCACTGGACATCTTCACCAAACCATGTCTCGTATTATATTTTTATTGAAGGAAATGCAAATCAATATTTGAATATAAACAATGTTTTCGTAAGAAGAAAAAAAAACAACCCCAAAAAGGTTTTATTTAGGTTCAATATGAATAAAAAAAAAGATTTGTACATATATCATATTATCATTTATTTGAACATATATCATACCCATTAATGGTAAAAAATCATTCAGCGAGGCCAGTGCCTACAGATAATGTGGTCATGGGTTCAAAAAATAAATAGATTTGATTGGTTATTAGGACTGGGAGATTAATAAAATCGCGATCGATCTTCTTGGTCCAGGTTTAGTCTGATTTTCTGTATTCTGATATCCTAGGTTGTATATATGCATGCACATATCGTTTAGCGTTTTTATTTGGATTTCTGATGCTACGAGACGACTACGATATACAAGTGGCGTAGCAAAGAGGGTTTCTCCAAGCAGAAGCAAGGTTAATAATTTCATTTAACATAAAAATGGTTATTCTAATAAACAATTTAAAGCATGTAAAGCAAATTCGGAACAATGAAAATATTGTAAATGAAGTTTCATATGAGATAATATTTTTTGTACTTTTGCAATTTTATAGTTGAACAATTTCCCCGCCTCAAAACTTTCGCAGCAAATGGTTCATTTTTAATAAAACTGTAAACAACCGGTGCCTGAATTCGATACACACATATTTTATAAAATAAGTTTAGTGAATATTAGCCAAGTGGTACTCGGACAAGACATGCAGTTTATAAAATATTTATAATACGCGAACAGAGAACCTTCTTTGAAGTTGTTCAAACTGGAAGAATAAATTTTGCAAGTGCATTACGCAAATTTACATTGGGAAAAGTAGAGAACTGAAATATTTGCAAAATCATTTCCCACTTTATTCAAATACAAAACATACCATTAAAATCTCATTTTCATTATATCAGTCCTGTGAGTGAGGAAAATATAAATAATTCTATTAAATTCTATATTTTTGTATTATCAATCGTGGATATATCAAAATTTAATATATTAAGTATATAATTATACAGGATTGATTTTACATTTTTGAAAATGCTTAAGAGGGTTGTACTTTAATTATGAATAAATCTTTTGAACACTAGAAAGTCCCGAAATACCCATTTTAATTTGAATTAATTATAAATAGAATGATACTTGCTTAATATTTCCATCGGAAAGAAACATGGTCGACACTAAAAAGAAATCCAAAATGTGATTTTTTTATATAGTTTAAAGGGCAACAATCAATATATTTTTTGGAGGAAGGCAGGTATCGTTTAAATCTAAAAAACATTAATTATATAATAATTATTAATTAAATTCAGTTGTCCTAGGGGCGAACAGTTTGAAGGTAAAAAAAACATTATTTTATTGATCAGATTAATAAATTTAAATTTATTAATATAAAATTTAAGTAATGTATAATTCAAATTTGATAAAATGAACGAAGCAATTCAACAGAAATAGACGAATGTCAAATTAATCAAACGCAATAAAGATGATTACCAATGTTGAAACCTTCGATTCAATTTATTCTCTTAAATAGAATAAGCACATAAATCACATTCAATGCAAACTCGATCGGATGCCTTGAATATTAAATTCAATTATATTACTATTCTACATAATTTATTTTGAGCGATAGCCGATAAAATGCAATTTAATATGAATCCATCACCAAGTAAACAAATCGAATTGAATATTTCAAATACTTACGTATAAAATGGCAGAGGTGGTTTATATTCAAGCGTATTTTTTGTGGTTATAATTTCAAAGCATTCACATATCGTGGAGGAACTATTGAAGAAAAAAATGAGTCTGCCTTTTTCAAGTGTGCGCAAATTGGATTTGAAGGGCGTTTCAATTCATGGACGAATTACGACGACTTTGAATTTGGCCAAATGTCGTGACCCAAACTGTCTATCAGTAAAAACACTTGAGGTGTTTGCATATTGTATGGGAAAAATAAATATCAAAGGGTCGGTATATTTAGGACTGTTTGTATGTAATTCCGTAGTCGCTTACACCCGGCGCTGATTTTCACTGTAAAATATATGAGTTTGCATACAATTTACACAGATTTTAACAGATTTAATTCATCCCCCGAGGAAAAAAATCTAATGGATTCTGTATACACCTACAAATCACATAATGAAAGTATTCAAAATGGGAATTGTTTCAAATATGCATTAATTAATTGAGTGAATATTATGTACCTATTTATTTTGAATACCTTAATAACTAAACGAAATTTCAATTATCTGTAGACTGTTTCATAATTAATAAAACACTAAATTTAATATCTACATAACGAGCAATTATTTATCAAATACAAAATTTATTAATAAATGTCTAAGCAAGCCACTTTCGTATGGCAATACTAATAATTTAATTTGCCTAGTTCGTTGACTTTTTTAGTATTAAATAATTTATTAATTGGGTTTTTCAAATATATGAAGTTTAATTAAAGACGTTGTTTATCTTTTTACATTTAAACCATTTGATTTAAAATAATATTTTTGTAAATATTAAGTAAAAGCATACATAATAAATTAACCAAAGATAATTATAACAAGTTTCACTATTTTTATTAACAGTAACATTATAAATTATTTGCATCATAATACCAAAAGTTTGTTGAATGAAACGACAATATTAAAGCGTATTAAACATAGAACATATAAAGTAAATACTAATTAGCTCCAACAATCTTCACATTATATTATTTCGTGTCTATAAAATAATAAAAGTTCTCAATTTTTTTTCATGATGTTTCATTATTTAAAACTTGGTAAGGTATACGCGTGGGTTTGCATAAATTGCTTTTCATACATAATCATAACGAAGATGATACTGAATAATAAAATACTTGTAGTTGCTTGATAAATTACCCAGTGATGTAATATGAATGATTTCATCTGGAAATGTCATTAAATATTTATTTTCTTCTTCAAAATTAATGTATCATAACTCTCTTATATTTACATATATATATATATATATATATATATATATATATATATATATATATATATATATATATATATATATATAAACACTTGAAATGCTTAGCCTTTGTGTGGACCTAGTCAAGGAGTCTGGATGGCTATTTGAAATACCCCTTCAACTATTAAATATGTATTGTCGAGATTCTGAAAGGGTCCTTATGTTCTGAAATATTACTTGTACGGTACAAACTATTGAGTTTCGTATAAAATCAAACCAAGAAATCATGTATACGTTTGGTTGGAATGACGTCGAATTAAAAATATGTCACGGCCGACATTCTAAAGGCTCTGTATTCGACATTTCAATAAACTATCCTTTACTAGTAAAGTGGGATTACTTTGAATTTGAATGCCTAACTGGCTTGTCTGTTTTAGTTAAGCCAACGGTCACTTGGTTGGAATCAAATCGAGGAGCGTTTAATTTGAATTTGGTTATAATAAAAGATATAGGTATCTATGGCGAAATATATTTTTTGATATTCAAATAGGCATATTCAGATTGATGGATATGTTATTAAGTTTAGTGAAACGTGTCAAGCAGTCAGAAGTTGTTATTTCGATATGTTAGTTTATGACATGAAACATAATAATATATAACCGAATTTCAGCGTTTATGATCTTGTGAAATGAAAACTTTGACAATATATCAATTAAGACAAGGCCTTTGAATACGAACATACTATTTTTGCAATAAATAAATATATTTAAAAAATCCCAATTCCACTTTTTATTGTAGGTTTGTATTCATTTTTGATTGACATTGGTTAGGTGGAATTTCATTTTTATTAAAAAAATATATATTTCCACTGATTTGATAAAATTATTTATTGTTCAAAGGCCTTACACTCTTAGGGCCGTATTCAATATAATCGTGTAATGAGAGTGTGTGCATGCGCTGCGTATGTGTGTACAGTACTACCAAGCTCTAGTCTATTCGTACCCACACAAATTAACTAACACACTATTATTACACTATTATATTGAATAATATTGTCAAATCAGTGTATTTTTTTACATAAAATAATTGACAAAATTCGCATCTTAATTAACTTCTCTCTCAAAGAATATGTATTATGAGAGTATAATTTTACTAGTGAATGTATATTTAGTTAGTACAGGTTGGGACTTATTTATATTTCAAAGTTTATTACACTAATAATGTTTTTATCAAAACGTCTAAATTTCTTATGTATTATAAATTCTTACTTTTATATTAGAAAAATGGGGGTAAACGGGCTTTACTGCGTTATTGTTGTTTTAGAAATAGACTATAAAATTCAGTCACAATAATTTAAAATGGAAATTTTATACCCAACCTTATACATACTGAATACTTCATTAAACAATAAAAAATTAAAACGTTTTATTCGTATATGAATTCACTACATTTAATTATAAAAATAACACCAAGGTCCATGGCCATAGAAAAACTGTATGTTATAAAAATTGATTTAATCCTGTGAAAGTATAAATTTATGTAAACCCAGGATCACGATCTACGAGCGTTGCGTATTCCTCATAAAATTACCATTCCTCGTAAAAAAATCTGAATAAAAAACGTCATCTGTACAGATTGAAACTCATGTGATGTGAAAACATAGTCTATATAAAAAAAACGTGTGAATTATATGGGATTATTCGGCGGCACCTCGAAAATGTACTAACGCCATAAAAATTAACGATGCCGACCAATAAAACCGCTTACTGAATTATCCCTCTTTACCATAAACACTTCGTAAACTGTTCAATATTTTGTGTTTTATATTATATGCTTATATTGTTGGCTTTCTTTGCAGACTGCGTAACTCCAAAATAATTGATTTTAAGAAGTCCAGAAAAAAATTATAGCAAAAATCATAATCCATATAATTTGATTGCAATAACTTACATATAACTCCATTTAAGATATTTAAAAAATCTTATATATAAAAATAAAAATCTCTCTTTATCTGTCTGGGTATTTTAGCTGAATTCAGTTTATTTTTTACATTATGTATTAAAATATATTACATCTAAACAAAATACTTTTACTTATTAAAAAAAAAATTATTTGTAATTTCCACATTAATTTAATTACTTTGGAAATTTCAAATAATAATTATCTTTAAATTACGGAATTCAACCAAGAAGTCAACACTTTTAACAATTTAGAATATTGATTAAATGTTCCTTTAATATTTAATTGAATTAATGATTATTAGTCTAGCTTTCAAGACCTACTATCATTTTTACATTTCTTCACTAAACCGCTTATTTATCTGGTAAAATTTCAATAACCTATATATACTTTTGTTGAACGAAATTTATAGAAAAAAATTGATTTAGATAAATATCATAATTCGCACCTTCATACGTCATTTTTATCTATAATATGTAGTTTTGAGTCTGTGTATTTCAGTTTGAATTTTTGTCTCTCCTGTAAAATTTAATATAAAGAACTTACGCACTTTGCAAAAAAAGTATCGATGATATTTAGGTTATCGCCTGGCTTACGTTTTTTACGAGGTGCTTGCGTCTCTTTTATCTAGAGTAAATTGATAGTTCATTATATTGAAGATGTTGAATTTATGTTTTAATTTAGTATGCGATCGACGTCTTGAAGATTAGAGAAACCTTTGTGGAAATTGTCTCAAGGGAGCTTTAACTTCACTGATTGCACCAAATTAGAGAAAGCTGTTGAGCCAAGCACTTGAAATAAGATCAATAACATAGAAAATGCAGACTAAGGCTATTGTATATTCCTACGAAAGAAATTAAATTATGTATAACTGCATTTAAACCTTAATCTTTTTTCTTTATGCGTATAAACCACATTTAATATTGTAGTTATCTGGCCTTTGTTTATATCATAAGTTTGAAATTTTATTTAATAAAATCATTTTATTTGCGCAATATATAATAAGGTTATGTATTACGTACGTGGTTACGTTTTCACATATAAATGAAAAAAAATTATATTTTGATGATAAAAATTGTGAATATTTATATTTGTTTCTTTTGAATAAGAAGCCTATATTAATTTCATACTATTAAAATATTTTTAAGACATAGGTTATGATTGGCTTTAACCATTAAATATAAAATAATATAAATCAAAGTAAAATAATTCTTTTTTTATGGGTCCATAGTTCACTAGAATATACATTTATATGTTTTTTCTCAAAACTAACATTTTGTATTTTTTTATAGATACAGACTTCGATATCTTCTCAATTCAATTCTTCTCAAATTTATATTTTCCCATCTAAAAAGGAGATATTTATATTTTTGATATTTCTATTTGCATTATTAATTATTTAAAAAAACTTAGGTTTATAGTATTAAAATGACATATGAATAAGGTTATGTATAGAATAGCAAAAGGGGATAAATGGGCCCGATAGTTCAATTTATCACTAAGGTTTTTACATATCAATAGAAGAAAATTAAATTTTGATGATAACATTTTTGAATATTTCTTTTGAATAAGAAGCTTCACTTAATTTTATGCTGTTAAAACCTTTTTTAACCTTAGGTTATGATTGGATTTTGCCATTAATTATAAAAAATATATATTGAAACATAATAATTCTTAGCGTTTGGAATATTTAAGTAAATACAGTACATATTCCAAAGTAAACTGTTTTATTTGTTAATATAGTGAAATTATTGTGGCTAATTAACAGTCTATTTAACCACTCCTTTGTCGCTAAATAAATATAAATGCTATGTGTAATTAATTAGCTTTGTTTGAGATGCACCATCAATATTAACGATAAATACACATGTTCACAGAAACGACACAGTTTAATAATATGATTACTAAATACTAGGAACAATGAGTATAAATGTGCTTTAGAGGACTATTTGCAAAAGCTTCAAACGGATTTTCATATATGTTGACTCATGTCATAAATGATGGAGGTCCATTCAAATGAAATATGACAAATATAACGATAAATATTACAGTTTAAGCTGAAATTTCGATTCGTGTACTCACATTTGTGTTCCGACTATTGGTTTATCAATTTCGCCAATATTCGCTCTCTCTTCAAATAATCCCGCATGTAAATTATATAATAGATTTGAGGCGTGGAGGATGGATTTTTGAAATTTAAAACCATGTGTTTAATATTGAAATATTTAGTGACTAGACCTAGTCCAAGTGGGTGTAATGAAGTGATTTGACGTATTCCAGCTCTGCAACGATTTCCTTTATGATATAAATCTTCATTCCATGTGCTCGATGCCGAAGAAAATATTTTGATTGTTAATTCAAATTAAATTACATATTTATGAATTTTCATGGGATACGATTTCGATGTGAAAATAAATCTAAATTTCTTTAATATATTAATATTTACTGAAAAACAGAGACTAGACAGATTTTATTGTAATTAAGAATTGCGTTACTTGTTATCAGGGCAATTTTCTTATTATTTTAAAAACAGCAGATGCCAAAAAACCATATATGATACAATAATTAAATTAGTATTTAAATAAATTTGATTTTATTAACCAACGGATATACGATAGTAGAGTTACTTAGATACACTTATGATAGGTTTTTTTTAGTTAATGCCTCGTATAAGCCTCTACTAATTAGGCACTAATTAACAAAAAAATCTATCAAAATTACAATAAAGCAACTCTATTACCGTCTTTACGGTGTACGTTTACGGCGACGCACGTCTAGGAATCCTAAGCTTTAGGACACCATTATTTTAGAACAACGCGAGTTCGAGTCCTGCATCTAGTGTTTGGTTAATAAGGATTAAAATAATATTTTATACAGTTGAATGGAAAAGCCTTAATTATACAAAATTGGGGAGTGAAGTTTCTCTTGGAATTAAGTAATTTGATATTGTGTTTAAAATAATGGTGGTCTGGATTTCAGCATCGAAATAAATATAATCACGAAAGCTTTGTACACACCAATTAATAATATCCAGTTACATAACTCTTATTTTAAACAATAATTTGACGTTTGCTTGCATTTTGTTACAAATACACATGACGTATGAATAAAATACAATCAAAAGTGTCGCTGCAGCTTGAAGATTAATTTATCATACGGTGAAACGTTATGTTTTCTTTAATATACATAGTATTAGGAGTTTATAATATTTTGGTATAAATTTTCACGTCATGGCACCACATTCAGGCTTTATACCTATAAAATATGTGGCAAAGCTTTAGACTTGAATGCCTTCAACACCTCATTGTTTCCAAAGTGGTGACTCTGTATTCTATGCGGAACATTTCCTCTCTATTGCTTTCCTATAACCATTCAAATAAAACAATGCATTAAAAACAACTATATTATAATTAGATATTGATGGTAATATATGTAGAAGAGACTCAATATAATGAACTTATATTAAAATAGGTTTAAAATATATTATATCTTGATTTGCACAGGACAAGGAATTTAAGACCTTGGCTGAATGATTTAAAAATGTATTATAATGAGTACTGCGGGGGGCTATTTTTATTATATTGCTTTATTATGTGATAAAATGTATTATTCTATTTAAATTATCGGATATTAATAGAATAATCTTATAAAATAATAATATAAATAAAATAAAATTATAATAGTCTCATGAATATAATATTCGATAAATGATAACTGTAAATGTATATGAATAAAGTCATATTATAAAGTAAATTATTGCAATAACTATCATATCATAGCACTTAATTACACCCACTTAGACAAGGTCTACTGATAACATTTAACAGTATTTTTCCACCAATATATTAAATTTTATTGTGCAATAAAAAAAGGTTGAAAAACCACGCCATTTTCTGTCCGACTTTCAATTATATAATCAAATTTATTTAAATACTTATTTAATTACTGTATAATCATATAAAGGTGATGATGGTTCATGGTTTTTTTATGATTAAATATATGTATATATATATATATATATATATATATATATATATATATATATATATATATATATATATATATGCTATATATATGATAAATAAATAAATATACAAGTTTTTTATTGTCTGCTGTTTTTCTGCCAATATCTTAAATTATAATTTATAACGAGTGTTGCATAATAATAAAATTTGTCTAGACAAATTTTCAGTTAAAATTTATTTATTGAATAAATTTATCTTTATTTCCAAATCGAAATCGCATTCATAAATATGTAATATAATTTAATTTGTTTCGATCAAAATATTTTCTTCGGCATTGAACGCAGTGTTTTTTTCATTGATTTATATGGAAAAAAATATTTCGCATAACAAGTGAGTAATTTTCTGGAATGAATAAGGCTCGTTATAAAAGGTTCCATTGTAATTATTATCCATTTGGCCCAAGTTATTTCGAGGTTGTAGTGTATATATTAAGTTTTACCACACATATATTATGAAATTTAATGATGTCGCATTAAAATCGGTCGATTCAGAATAAATTGAACAAAACGAATGCATTTAAAAGCGTTTTTCATTCGGACTCAAAATCCACACAGTTTTAAATTTGCATTGCCGTTCGATTCGCGTGAATAAATTATTTTAATACTTCTCATTTAAATGTTAGTGGAAGTACGCAATATCCGCTATAACTGAACATCGATGCATGCTCGAGATAATAATGTATGTATGCTGTGAGTTAAAGTTACATGTCAAAGTTTGCACTTGATATCTGTTGGTTTTGCACAAATATATGTATGATATTATCTCAAAGCTTCATATTATTCTAAACTGTCATATTGTTTGACTTCGCAATGGGTATTTATCGTGAATCTTATCATTTAACTTCGACAAATCAGCAAGCATTTTCAGTCAAGATGTTTTATTATAACAATTTTAAGCCATTCCTTAATTTCGACTTCAACAAG
Source organism: Agraylea sexmaculata (assembly GCA_022606485.1). NCBI lineage: Eukaryota > Metazoa > Arthropoda > Insecta > Trichoptera > Hydroptilidae > Agraylea > Agraylea sexmaculata. The sequence goes on from JAGTTH010000353.1 coordinate 43,993, forward strand.
AATACTTTTAAATTGAATATCATTGTACAGGATTGACTTAAAGTAACTGAGAATATTTTACTGGATGGTAAGGTATGGAAAATAAAAACGATTTGTTTTTATTATTAACTAAAAATTAAAAAAAGTATTAATTAAGTATATAACATTACCTTACAGGAAAGCTGATTTCAAGATGGTGGCCCAGACACGATTCCAAAAGTACTATTATAATATAATTAAAAAAAATGTATTTAACTAATTTTTACCATCCCTAAAATATTCTCATATATAATGATACCGGCTTAATATTTTAATCGGGATGAAATATAGTCAAAAAGATGCCGAAAATGAGAGTATTGTAATTTATTAATATAGTTAAAAAGGTTTAAAATTGGTTAAAAATATTAAAAATAGCATTAAAAATAACTATTCGACATTAACTTGTACATTTGTTTTATAAAATCATTTGGAAAATATGTTATTGATCGCTTTTTTGTGATTTAATTCAAGATTCATATTAATTAGACTTATAGAATATTGAATGTTTTTATGTGAAGTATGGATAATAATTTATAATAAATTTAAAATTAAATATTTTCGAATGCAAAAGATTAAACGCACATAAGTAAAATAATGGTCACCGGGTTAACATCACCGTCACATTGGTCACCGGGTTAACATCAGTTAATAATTGAAACGATATTTTTGAACTTCCACTCTCTAAGTCTGATTATCAGTCATGTTATTTAATTCGAATTCAACTATTTAATTGAAAAAAAAAATGCTTGTTTTTATACGCATTCTGTAGGACTCATGTAAATAGATTTCCTTTGAACGTCCTCAAACAAATTGTTTCAAAATAATATGCAAATAAGGCTACTGGGCGTTTTGTGATGGATTAAAAAATACAGACTCCTATTATTTTTACAGAGACTTTTTCGGAGAGTAAATGAGAAATTTAAGCATTGTCAATTTTCCGGACGACGAAGTCTCAGACGAAACTTGTTAGTTCGATGGACGTTTGAAAACACATTGAAATAATAATATAACCAGTTTATTATTTATACGTACTTCAGTTAGGATATTTTTATATTGTGATTTTCTCACTTTATTGGAATTAATTTTAAGAGGTTAATGCTAGAAAATTGAGGCATGAATAATAATCAGGAACACCGTCACACTTGGAGTGATTCGGAAAATCACGTTTTATTTTTTCACTCTAGAATATGTATGAAAAAAAATACGAAAAATAGGAAACTCATGATAAAAATGCTTTTGTATTACGTAATTGGATTTTTCATTCAGTAGCCATTAATCGTAAAGTGTCGAGCGACGAATGAAAAATGTGGCGCAACGGTCGAGCCTCCTGAACAAATAATTTACTGAAAACTTCATTATGGCAATTATAATAATCAACATAAATATATTTGAACTTAATTACGATAATTATTTCTTATGTGTGTACAGTCAATTTCAAACATTATATACGCGCAGAATTGAACCATGTTACCGCAAACGGATATGATTGTTGACATTATTATAGGATGTGACCAATGACGGTCATTAATAAGTTATCTCACATATCTAAAGTTTGAGATATGTTCTATAAATATAAAATCAAACTAATCAAGTGAAAATTAAATAATAATAAGTTGCCATACAAATTTGTGAAGTAAAATAATCAAACTAGTACATATTTGACGCTTAAAATCTTATTTATGGTATAAAATAATCAGGTTTCTTAAAAAATAAATAACCTATTTTTAAAAAAAAATTACAGTCGCTTGAAAATTTAAAGACATTTAATTCAATTGTTTGATTATTTTTATTGTATAGATTTAGTTTTATTCGAACTAAAAATATACTTTCTTACAGCTTTTAATTGAAATATTTAATGAAGCGTCATTAAAAAATTCTTATATAATTAAAAGTCCAGCGAGGCGAAGAGTGTTTTTTTTAGATTTAAATAAATATTCTCTAAAAGCACATTTTAATTGCTAAAATTATATAGTTTTGAAGCATTTCATTTAATATATATATCAAAATTTATACGAAGGTTGGAACTTAACACGTTTCTCAAATTCATTTAATATTCTCACAATTTTGTTAATTTTTATCTAAAATTTAAAATATTATTTTTCTTATAAATTTCAAAAATCAATGATTGGGAAAAAGTTATATTTTGAATCGCTCATAAAGTTGTAAATAAATATTATCACTACTTATCCATTATCAAAATGGAGCGTCTACACAACGAAACTATTAAAGCGGATCTAAACGTCACATAACCAGGATGGCAGCACGACTTATGCCCTCTACTACTCTACATATACTATTTTCTCCCTATATTATTGAATCGTTGCTTAAAATTTACTACTTTTCATTTTCATACGATACAAAAGGTTCAATTTCAAACAGTAATTAATAATAAATGGAATAGCGAAACTAATTTTATTCAAGTCAGGTTTTATATTTCTATTTCGGATAAAATATGCCGGCCGAGGCGAATTTATTTCACAGCTCTCGATAATGCTTAGATAGTTTTCGTGGAAAATTTTGCAAAGTCACATAGTATTTTATTTCGAAAATACTTCAAAGCGTTCTTTATGGGCGTGAAAAAATTACCAGACGGATTCCGTAAATACTTACTGAAATATCAGATAATATTTTATTTAAATGTTAGTAGGGGAATGACATTTGGCTTATTAAAATATTCAATTGACCTCGTTACAAATGAATGAAAGCTCATTTTATAGATGTGGTGCTAATAGGCACGATTCGCATTTCTATTGAAAATCTGAAATTTACGAACTGATCACATCCTTTTTCATCATAAAGAAGTTCTTCTCATGAATCCAACTAAAGCCCGGATTTAACGAGCTTTAAAACCAGAAGCTTTTATACTGCCTTTCCAGAATAGAATTCATTATTTATAATATACCAACGTTATAGCTCAAAAGATTATAGTACATATATAAATACTGGAGTTATGGATTCAAATCCCATTTGAATAAAAAAAATATTTCGATCGGCTATTGTGACTGGGAGATCTGAAATAATATTATTCCTGAAATACTGAAAATTAGGTTAACGATTTAAATATACAATTTTACTCCTAATGATCTTAACTAATTTTAACCCAAGTTGTACTCATATCGGAATCTTATTTGAACAAAAGCTAAAATAATATCTTATTCTTTTATTATACATATTTACGCCTTTTGCGATGAAATATGTTAATGATAACAAATAATAACAACAAATGATTGACAATGACAAAAACGTGTATTTCAAAAATGAAGGATTTTGCTATAAAAATATTTAATAATAATTACAATTTCATAAGATTTTCATAATTAATGTTTATTTAATTTATTTATTATATATAACATTAAGATTTTATTAATTAATGCGCATTTCATTAAATGAATTGAATGAAATGAAATGCCCCAAAATATTCAGTCTGTTTGTTTATACATTTTTTTGTTAATAACCTATCAAAATGTAACCGTAAAATACTAAATGAATTTACATAAAATCAAATCCACATTTCTTTTAATTTAAACACCCCAAGGAACACTTGGAATAAAAAAATATTTATATATTTTAAGTTTCAGCAGTATAGATAAATTATATCCCTATTTGTAGGTTTTCATAGTGTTTTTTTTTTTCACCATTGATATTTGATATTATAATCTGTTTTTTTTTTACAAAGCAGGACTAAAATGTTGAATTTAAAATTATCCTATAGTGCAGAAGACAGGTGCTTTAAGGAATAGCAATTGAGAAGAAGGGCGTCCCATACAAAATAGTTTCTAGTATCCCATCTCATGAATTTATTAATACATTACCTAAGAGAATCACAACTTGTGCTTCAGAATGAATTTAAATTTTTATTTTATAATATACCGTTGATGGAATATGCCAAGAAATAAATTATTATTAATAAATGGTAAAAAATCTTGAGTGACATGATTGGTACACGTGTTGCCTAAGGCTTATCTAGAATTTCCTAAATAGCAAACCAGAAAAAAGTCCAAAATATAATAAATATAATATACCTGCCTAATCTTCAGACCTGATTTTTTTTTAGCGGATGTAGAAAATCACTTTGGGGAAAAATACCGAAATATTCATAAACGGAAATTGATATAATCAGTTTTTTTTAATTATTGTTAAAGAAAACAGTTCTCTAGAATACCAGGGAACCTAAATCTCTAATAGAGCTTTTTTAAGAGGGAATATTACTAGTTACACAGGTACAGAACTACGAAATTCAATTAATAATTATTTGAATAAAATTCATTCTTCTATCAGTCTTTTAATTTGTATAATTTTAAATCAAGAGAAACCACATAAACATATTAAAATAAATACTATTAGGGAAAAGGTCAGTTAGTTTAGAGTAGGTTTACTAAATTATAGTCAGCTAGCTTACTTAAATATGGTAAAGATTAAGTTACTTAAAGTGCAGTTTACTTAAATATAACAATACATGACAATTTATACTTTATCTACAGTTTAGTTGTAAAGTCTATTGTTTTTTTTATTTAAATATTTTATTTATTTACGCCACGAGAGTCTTTTTTGGAAGGATTTTTTTTAGACAAAACAACGTGTTAATTAATTGTCTCTCGGTGATCTTAAATATTACTAGTTACACATATCACCGACTTAATAATCAGTATTTTATTAATATTATTCCCGATCTCCCAGTCGAAATAACCGATCAAATCCCACCCATGACCACAGTATTTGTAGCCACGCTTCTTATCCCCTGAGCTATTACGCTGGTATTTACTATACACAGTCGCTTAAGCCATTTAGATTCAGAGATTCGACATTCGCACTTTAAGCCTATTTGACTGTAGCAGGAATGTCAGGAATTGAATCCATTCTGATGGCTTTGTATTTGTATTGTAGTTGGAATGCCAATGGAAAGGAAGACGGGCTTTGACGTCGTATAATTAACCGCTTATATAAGGTAGTTTGATGACAGTGGTCACGGAGAAGGCTTTATTGAGGTCCAGGGCCTTACCAAGGGCAAAAGGTAGATCACGAAAGTCCCTGGAGACCTGCTTGGCCATTGGCGACTCTTCAATCCACCTTGTAATTTGGCATGATAAATTTACTTGGTTAGCTCCGTACAACAGATATGCTAATTTTAACTAGCTTATGAATAATGCAAGAGTCTCTATGTCACGGATATATTTAAACTCATCAACTTTATTATACAGCTGACGTTAAAAATAGTATTGCTTTAGCATTTTTATACACAAATCCATGTGTTGTTTTTTTTATTTATTTACTGTACGTGTATTTATCTATATTATACCTCAATTTTAAGGGGGGGTGATTTTACTATTTTATTAGTGTTTGTTCATAATTTATAAATACACCATTCATTCTGAAGAAGCCAACCATACAAAAGTTTATTTCCATTCAGCATGGACTTACATTTAATTGGTATCACGAAAATAATATTTATATAAATTGAACACAGTTTGAGTATCATTTAAGCTACAACTATTTCTTATTTCAAATTAATATGAACCGACAGCTGCTTTTTTTAAAAAAAAACGAATATTATCAAGAGGAGAGACTTAATAAATAGTTACTAAATAAATAGTTAAATACGCTACGTCAAGGGGGGAGTATAGTCTCCCCCTCATCTCTTTTAATAATTTGCTTTAAAGATATTTTTGGTTAATTTTGGAACATATTTGGGATATAATGATTTCTTTATAATATAAAAATACCCCCTTAAATCCTGTATATCAAATTGCTTTGATAAGCTTTTAAGTAAATGTCACCTAAAAATACATCTTACAAGCCTGGAGATCAGAGTTAATCTGAATTTAAACGAGATTTCGTAATCTAGAACATTAAATCAATCACTCCCCAACCACCTCCTTTGCTTATAAAATTGCTTTCTTAGTAAATTTTGATGCATATTTGGGTTAATGGGGGGTATAAGGATACACCTAACAATTCTGGAGATAAAAGTTAACCTGAATCTAAACGGAATATTCATTAATAATATTATCAATCTCTCAGTTAAAATAGCATCACATAAAATGTAAATAAAATTTACATCGAGATTTACCATTTTCATCTAAAATTATTAAATATTTCCACGTGGAAATATAAATTCCGAATATTCAGAATACGAAAACACATGCCGAAGAATACAAACAGAGTATTCAATGGAACACGCAACGTATATTAATATAAAACTCTTTGTATCTATTTGTTAGCATTTCGCCGCGAAAACAACCATTAATATATTTGATCGCTGTGGTGTTTGCCGCGTTTGATATAAAATATTATATTTCATTTGTGCTTTAAACGCTTTATGTATTTTGGTTACATTTCTCGAGAGACGGTCGACCACACAAAAGGGGGGTTCGGAATAAAAAAAACAGTTTCAAGTACCGGAAACCTGTAACGCGAGACTTTGGTTGGCCGCAAAAGGTGGTAAGGAAGAAAACCTGAAAGTGGCTGTGAAAAATGGTAATATTTCTTACAAATCCTCCGCCGGGAATCCGGGATTAATCTGACTTATCTTTCGGACTGAGATGTTCTCTTGGCCTTTGAAAAAAAAGAGATACATACACATAAACACATCAGCAAACTAATCATACAAAAAGGTTTCTCTACGCCAATCCACCCCCATAAAGCCTTTTAACTCGTACCCCTTTTGTGTGCACGCTGTATTTATTTTTTCTTCTCGTTTTCTTCTTATTTGACCGAGGGTTGAATTTGAGTTATGGACTGTATTTAGTGATGTTTAAAAAAACGCAAAATTAAATTTACAAACACAGTGTGAACAAACAAATTATCTAATAAAACATATTAATAAAGAATGCGTACGTTAAATGAACATCAAACCCATAAGTTTGCACTAAAATATTTATTTATTTACTTCCATATAAACGCTCATAATAGCTCAAGCTTTTCTTATAGATAAAACCAAACAATAAATAATAAAAAAGCTGTATAAATATAATGTATGTATATAAAATAAAATAAAGTAAGATGTAGGAAGCAATCATTTATGTGTTACTATATAAGGTCGCTCCTGAACAAGCCCTAAGGTGACAGAATTGGTGGAAAAGATTTCACCCAAGGCAGAAAATTCGAAAAAAGTCGTTGCAGCCTATTGAGAGAAGAATAAAAGAGGTAGTTTATTATTACAATTTTTTACGTTTTTACATTGATTGATAGAACAATACATCTTTGGAAATAGTCTTAAGTGTACAGAGTGTTTACATGTTTTTACCTATAACTAACATGAGAATGTTTTATTTAAATTTGACATGAATAATAGTATTAAATTATAGAAAAAATGGGGGAAAAAAATAAAAACCCATTTACAAAATTGAAGATTAATAAATAATAACAACGATAAAAGCAATATTAACAAAACAATTACAAAATATAATGCTTAAAAACTAAATAACAATTTGTTTGGGGTAAAACCAAATTTGAGTTGAGTGGATTATAGAAATTTTATTTTATTTTCAAAAATAATAAAAAAAGTTGTAGTTGGTGGAGAGAATGGAACATTTTCAACAATATTAATATATTTTGATAAATAAAATTTGTTTTCGTCTTTGCTTATAAATTTGTAGATATGTTTTCGTATTAATAACCCAACGAAATATGTTATATGGTATTCATATATATTTGGCTTTGTTTATTAGATACAAATGGTATAAATACGATTACTGTAATAAATTCCGAATCATACTGTATTAATGTTTCCGCTCTGTCGATTTGAATGATAAGCAAACATATAGAATAGAAATGTTTCTACGCCAAACCATTGATGAGATGTATTGTATTGTTTATCGGAATAAATAAGGCAAAAGTAGATGAAAAAACAAGTCGAATTGGCTGAGTTTTCACCCTAATTGGATATCAAACACCACAACTAAAGCTTTATTCACTCCAAAACAGGCTTATTGAAAAATGATGAGCCCGTTTGTTTATCTTTCCGAACGATAAATCACAACAATTCTCTTAAATTCCCATGCTCTAGCAATAGGGGAGATTCAGGATGCTTTAAGTGAACAATAAAACGAATAAGCCTACTGAAACTACCCCAAAGAATCAAAGATCTCATAATTAAAATATACTACTAATGTCTCAAAAAAATTAAATAAAGATTGAGTAATTAGACTGAAGGAAATTTTAATATGGCAAAATTTATGTTCATATCATTCAAATCTCATTTTAAGATTGCATACATAACATGTTTATAGTGTATTATTTAACGCATGGTAGTGAAAAGGATAAAAAAAAACAATATATTATTCAAGAGTATTTTCGATGAATATATTAAAACTGATTAGGCATCAAATTGATTAATCAAATCTCCTTTGGAATCATTATCAATATATTTAATTAATTCATGATGTGTGGAATTATTTGATATTACCTACTTGCTGTAGAGAATTAAAATTAAAACTAGATTTAAGAGCTTTTGATTCGAAGCCCTATTAAATAATTGCTAATTATTGTTGTTTTAAAAAAAAACTGTTTTTTCATAAAGACGTTATATAAAAGATTATTTATTTGCCTGTTTTAAATTACACATTGTTGCCTATTTTTAAGTATTTTTCCTAATTTGTATAATTTTTTTACACAATTGCTTCTTTATCACATAATTTGGGAATATTTTAAGGGGATGTAAAGTGTATTATTTTGATCCCAATAAAATAGTCAATTTAATAAATTAATTATCCCTATTAAAAGTAAATATTATATATATATATATATATATATATATATATATATATATATATATATATATATATATATATATATAAACTATCAGCTTATATATATCAGCTGTCGGTCCATATTAATTCGAAATAAAAATAGTTGTAGCTTAAATGATACTCAAACTGTGTTCAATTTATATAAATATTATTTTCGTGATACCAATTAAATATAAGCCCATGCTGAATGGAAAAAAAACTTTTGTATGGTTGGCTTCTTCAGAATGAATGGTGTATTTATAAATTATGAAATGAATAATTTCTATGCCTTAATAATGTGAAATATTTCCGTATTTGCCATAGAAAGTGTATGAGTATGAGGTCACCAGTTCCGCTTATGAGTAATACGGTCCAGTTAGAGCATAATTGGTGGGAAGTAGTAATAGGGGTGGTTGTGATTATTGATAAAGTAACCTAGCACGTTGTTCATGTTGGTCATGGGGGTTCATCTGGTCATATTAATCGTAGTTTGTGTTATAAATGAGGGACTTGTTGGCCGGATGATCATTCGTCACTTGGACACCACTCTAATATTTCAACCCGTCCTGAAGAATTCATTGCGTGGTTTAGCCTATAAATTACATACATTCAAAACTGCAATAAATATATCCAGCTTGATTTGAGAGCCCCAAGCTGATTGCATAATCATTTGCTGCTTATCCTGCTAAACTATGCATTTATTATTTATTATAAATATTTAAGAAACTGAATGTTCACTCCAAGTATAATATACTGATATAATATTCCACGACCACGTTCCTCAAGAATTATAAATTTTAAACTAGTTATGTTTTGGGGAAGCTTGTGCAATTTAATAACAAGTCACGCTGGTGTTTCTTTTTACATGTATAAAACATGTCTTAAATTGATCTTCAAATATTTTAATGGCTTTTACATAATAGCAACACAACCACAAAAAATCACTTATTGTGACAGTTTTAGAATCTTATTGTCATCAGTTATTGTCAAGTTAGTATCGTATGGCAACACTGTTTACTTGATTCGCGTACTCCATGGACCTGTAATAAATAAAATAATATTTCATATACCTTAATTGGGATTATGTATTAATAAAAAGAAAGATTCTACTCTGGAAATTGCTTTTTTAGCTGTTTTTCCCAATATTAAAGAAACTCAAATACCAAATAATATATTAAAAGATTTTCAAGGATGGACTTTTTATGAATTATTTTTTAAGCATATTTATAAATTACACATTTTGATCAACTGTAAATGGCACCCATATTTATTTCCGCTTATCATAATAAGCCACTCTCCTTTAATATGTGTATTCTTACTAATGAAAAGATCGCCTTGTTTAATTTTAATCGGATTTCTTTAAGAATTTTATTATTTTTTTCTGACATACATGGTGCTTACTATGCTATCTAATGGATTGATATACCGCAAAAGCTTCTTATTGGTCAAAATCAAATTGTCAACCACAGACTGATGGAATTTTGTATACTGTCTGATGAAATTCATATTCAGAATAGCACATTTTCTCACATCGGAGTATTGTGAGTTATCAGTATTGATTTTAGTGAATATGTAAGACTTTATGTATGTGAAAGTAGCTAAAATAAAGAGGAAGATCGCCCTTGTTGGCATTGTGCCCTAAATCTAAGACACGTGGTACAGTCTTTACGGTCCACAGAATCTTCAATGAATCTCTTTCTATTCAAAACCACACCGACTCATATGGAAATTATGCTTTTTTAAACAGCCATTTAGCGCAGATATCATTTTGTTATGAAAAAATCCGAATATGCACCTGAGCTTATACATACGTAATATCGTTTGCACAAATACGTTTTTTTCTATTACCACACATTGGTGACGATAAATGCTCACGTTGGAATATAATATTATATTATATTATTTAAGAGTTTTATTTATTTTTTGTCATATTAGAACTACCATCGATGTACCGGTCACGCATCGCTCACGTAGTGGTCACGTACTGATGAATTTTCTTAACAGAACCGTAACCGCTACTTACTTGGTACATATCCGGTACGTGACTTTCTAATATTAATACACCCTTACTCCCTTTCTTTATATGACTATGACTAAAATATTTAGATAAAATGGTTTTTACGCTTTTGTTTAAATTTAAAAAAAACACTATGCTTTTTATGTGTGAGAATATATACATATATTTTTCAATGCGTTAAAATAATATTCATTTAACACAGAATTTCCCATAAATTATTTAGTATGAAATATGTATGAATAAAATATTCATATAAAAACCATAACGGCACACAAATAAAAATAATATAATCATACCAGAATTTATGCTTGTTTCTGGCGCTTTATCTCCCTTAAATTATATGTTAGCAAAAAATGCACTTGGTCTCTTTTGCTTGTATGACGACAATATAGTCATTTGATTTAGGTTTGGGGGTAAGTAAGGTACCTATACATATATTTTTATTATTGATACTTATCCAAAATAAGAGATAGGGGGAGGCTGGAGGGAGTGGTTGGTCGTTAGTCAGGGGGAGCTTAACGTATGTTCAGTGTTTGTATGAGGATGGAATGAATTCAGTACACGTTCGTGTTGAGAATAAGTGAATGGGTTTCTTGTTGGATGTGAATATATTGTGGTTCTGGTCATGACCATCGAGGTGTGACATCATCACTACTACACCCTGTCATGCTTACCACAATGCACTATTCCTTCACCCCTACGTGACTCAACTGAAATATCAAAATGCCGGATCGTGACTGAAAATAGCACAATAAGGCGCCCCTTGCCCCATTGACATATAAATCGAACATTTTATACACCTTGAATTCCCGACCTTCACAAAAATACTGAAACAGCCCCTAGCTTAGCCACGATACCAAATTTTATGGAATAATAAAGTCGTACACTGAGTGGCTCTTCTAAACTTATATGGCCGGTTTCTTCATATAGCTCTAAACTTGTGAGCTAACTGACTACAATTTATAATAATTTAGATTCATATGTTTCGATGTTTAGATTCAAGTAATTCTGATGTAACCGACATAAGCCGAAACGACGATTTCGTCCCGAAATGTCACTCGAATGGAGGAGGAAATATAGCACGAGTTTGGCTCTAGATTTAGGGCCGGTTTCTTCAACACGTGTTAAATCTCGAGCGCGTATCACTCGAGGCGATTTACGCGCAAAATGCGTTTCTTCAACTGTCAAATCCTAGATCAGCAATATCGGCGTGCTATAGCTAAATCTCGAGCTCGTGCTATATTTCCACCTCCATTCCAGTTTCGTGACGAACTCGTCGCTTCGGCTCAAGTCGACTGTATGCAAGTTTACTTTCTTCGATACAAACATCAGCTACATTCGGATTTCGCTTCAAGAAACGGAAAATTTTTATATGACACGAGATTCGTATAATCTGTTGCAACTTAGCTAACGATTCAACACGCGTTGAAGAAACCGGTCCTTAGCTATAGCTCGCTGATATCGCCGAGTAAAGATTTGACAGTTTGTAACAGGAGCTAATTGACTTAAGCTCGTGATTTAACTGGTGTTGAAGAAAATGACCGATAGGTTTATGTGTAACTGTCAAGTCGAATAGATTGTGATCACACACCTTTAGTTTAACTGTACAAAGATGTACTGAATGAAGGACTCACTTGAAACTTGACAGTCAAACTGAACGTGTGTGGGTTTCCTTAGTATTCACTACCTTGCACGGTGTGGCAATTAATTAAGACTTCATCTAAAGCGTGGGTCTGCCACATCAAGCTTAACTAAGCAAATAATTCATAAAAATATGTGTCAGTGGCAGAAAAAGAACAAAACTTCATAAATGTTAGTTTCGAGTAATCAGTTTTTAGAAGTTCACCATAAGAATTGTAAAAAAATTGAATAAAAGTATAGATAAATTGATTAATTTTATAATAGAATATGTACTGATAAATAAATAATGAATTATCTAGAATTGGATACGTATATACATATGTATTAGCATTAGTCATATTTATTCACGATATTCTCACATTAAATTTATGGAAAACACCCCATATTTTATGATACAATATGAGGTTTTATTTTCCCAACCTGCACCGTTGAACCTTTTCTCCAGTAAGAGTTAAAAGTATAATTTTAATTATTATTAAATATACAATTTGTGTCCTGTTTTTGGTCTATGACAAATTAATTTATCTCTAATTTTTTTTTAAATTTTCAGGACATATATACATATTTTTCCAGAAAGTTTAGAATTTTGGAAAACATGTGATATTCAAAAAGTGTTCACCAACAGATGTATATTCATATTATTTTCCGTATTTATGTGTTTTGTATTCTATGTATATATAGTTTAATATTTATGTATTAATTAAATAACTTTATCCCACACTAAAAAAATATTATGCCTATTTAAAAATATTTTTAAATTAAAGCTGTACGCTTTTATAAATTTATTAAAGTATAATCCTGAAAAAATAAAACAACCTGGGTGGGACTCAAATCCGCCTATTCAAGATTAAAGCTATGGGATTCTTTTGTCCTAAAAATATATGCTGGATAGGTGTATTATGTAGAAGTTAATCATAATTATCATTATTTATTAAAAACCGTTGAAATTTTATTAAAACAGTCGAAGTGTGTTATCTTTCGGTCGAAATTGGAGGAATATTGAAATTTGAATAAAGCAAAGTTTTTGTTCAAAAGTTCGGTGTTGTTGTTGTTGTTGTATCATTTCGACCTCCCAAACAAGAAAGTGATTTTAATTTTTAATTGAAAAATATGGAAAGGCAGTCGCGTTTCGACAAACTATTAATTAATTCGAATTAAGCATAAAGGGAAGCTTTATGAGAACGGACATGGAAATGCTTTATTCAACGCCACTTTTTTTCACTCGTAAATGTTATTGTTTCATCAAGTGGTATAATTTTAAGCGATCCTCCATCTTTTTTTTTCAACAGAGTCTAATCTTTTATTCATAATGCCTTGTTGGTTGAGAAAACGTTTCCATTTGTTTATGTAATAAATCGTCGTTGTTGAGTCAAAAGTCACTAACTCCATTTTGAGAAATTGTTTTTTTTTGTTGTTTAAAAATACAACACACCACATTATAGTTGGATTTCCTCCAACATTACATTGAAAAATTGTCATTTGTCTATATTTGATATTAATATGAAATACGTTTTCATACTAATCATTTGATCAATTGTGTAAAATTCTCGCTTTTTGTTATTGAGCAATTTTTAGCATTTGGTGATGTTTCTTTCGTTTTAAGTAAAAAAGTAATTTCTCTATTTTTGTCGATTTTAATTAGAAACTAATGGAATTATAAGGGAATTTATTGAAACCTCTTTTAGAAGTTTAAAATTCCCCTGTTTTTTATTACACCGTAAATTCACCATCAAATTGCTGTAAACATTTCGGCAGACCGCGGTCTCAACAGACAGAGAAATTTCAAGCTGCGTATTATTATGGCAAAAGATGATTTGGGCCGATTTTTTAATTTATTTTTATATTTTTTTCATAAAAGCCTTAAATCTTTTTTAATTTCATCTAGCAACAAGTTTTATAGGGTGATTTTTTTTTAATAAAAAAATGATGACTCTTTTTAAATACAAGAAAAATTGGCTTAACAACAAATAGGTATATGTTTGTATTATATGATTTTGGCATATTAAAAATTATTCACAGTCTATTAATAGTGGATTTAGAACCATTTAAAAGTGGACGAATGGGATGTTTTTCGAGTGAGGTTTCTTTTGAGAAATCGAATTATGAATTATATGCTCTTGTGGATGGTTTATGAGGGATAAAACACACGTTAGAGTCGTTAAAACGACCGTCGCATTGCCGTTAGTAACCGCTTTGTAAAAAAAAGAAAGATCCATTGATGACACGGGTTCGAGTCCGGGTTGGTGAGGAAATAGCCCACAGGCTGTTTTATCTTCAATGGAAACTGCTTTATGTGAGGCAGTAAAACACCCTTACTTGGGTCACTCACTTTCTGAAGCATTTGACGAATCACTTTTCTGCTCGATTTCCATCAAAACCACTCATTCACTCGGATAATGAATATTTTGCCCAACCGTATTTAAACCAAAAGCCGCACTCAAACAAACGCACCTTTGAAACCCAAAAGAAGTGTATTCACATCAACAGTTAATATATTATTTGGTCTTCATTGAACCAGATGACACCTTTAACCACTGTGGTTATAAAATAAAATAAAATCGATCGACTGTTGTGATTTAAGAGATCAACGACACTATTAATTCAATTGAGGCAATTATTACATCAAAAATTATTTAGAAACCGTACAAATCATAAAAAATTGGTGAATCTAAATAATAACACATCCCTTTATTTGATTATTTCAGCTCCATTCAAATTATTACACACATTTTTAATAGTTGTAGAATGAATATTTCAAGGGAGTCGCAAATATATTAGGTAAAAATGAACTATGTAAATAAATTTAATTAATCAATGACACAGTTTTGATATCCTGACAGTTAGTTAATTAATTTGTAATGTAAATGAAGGCAAAAAATAATTTGAAATGATGACTTACCTGAGAATGAAGACGTCAAAAAATGAAAAAGAATTTTAAAACCTTCTCGACAGAGGCTTCAATACATTTAATCAATTTTGTCCAAAGAAAAATGGCCCGAATAAAAAATAAATACATTTAAATTTATATTACAAAGTCTACTATTTATATCATCATAAGTAATAAATAAACGTGGTTGATTACAAAATATTACGTCTTTTTATTTTGTCAGTGAATGAAAAAAAATTGTAATTGTAAAAAAATTATCAATAGATAATTTTAAGCATCAGTAATATTTTAATAAAATTCAATAAGCGTTTGTCGGTTGAAATATGAATGATGGAGATCAGTTATTTTCTAATGTTAACTGATTTAAAGGCTGCGTGTCTTTTTGGAAATTGGAAATGTTCGAATGAAAAATGAAACGCTACTGGAAACAATTATTCTTTAGACGAGCAATTTGACGTTCCTCTGCCATTTTCCCACGAGACAGTTCACAATGTCTTGAATTAATCAAAATATTGTTTGCGTCTCGAACGAGAAAAGACTATACTCATTATTTTCGGATGGGGAAAAATGAACCCCAATACACTGTCTTTTGATTCACCGCACAAGCTTCAAGGATATCACCAATAATTCAAACAGAATCTATTTTTAAATAAATGAACGATGTTATTTTTTGCGACTGTCGTGGGTTAGGTTAGATTTTCCCTTTAGATAGATTAGGATTTGCCGACATAAAACTGACTTGTAATTTGTCCAATCACTTTGAAAAACAGATTTCATTTATCCGATGCTCAAAAATGATATCATTCAAACTAAATTGCATGATAGTCGAATAAAAAATACTTTTATATATGTATACATAAATATATACCTGTTTTTTTTCACACAGTAATAGTTTTGCAAGGAAAAATTATTCAACGATAAAACGACCTCCAACAATGTTTTTAATGTGTTTTAAAGACTAGAATAAAAATATAGTGTATATCCAGTCAGTTCGAGAATAAAGCACATGGGTTCATATCCTGCTCAAGTAAAAAAAAAAAAATTTTTTCGGTTATTATGACTTGATCATTTATTGATTACTTGATGTATATAATATGTTATTATCGATCGTCTTGATATAGTTTTACTCTAATTTCCTGGATTGTAAGGTTGGTAAAAAGTCGGAAAAAAGCTTCTTCGCTCTATCGGTGCCCTGTGTTTAAAATCACTGAAAAACTAAAATTTGAAATTTAATAAAAATAAATAGAGTAGCAAATATGGGTAAATGGGACCCGCAGTGCACTGAGATTACATGTATTTTTTGCAATTTTGCAAACAGAGGTTTAACTGAAAAGTTTAAGTAATTCCTTCAAAATACATAATTTTTTGAAAACGCTTTACGAATAGCATTTTATGCGGAATATTTTTACGTCATCCATTCAGAAATCTACAAATACTGACGTTGATATTACACTTTTGACAAAATCTTCTGATGGAATATTTTTTTAAGCAGAAACCGGAGAATATTCAATGTCTAAATTCGATAAGCCCAGCAAAGTAAAGTTTGAAGAAACATATTAAATACATTGAGCGTCATGGGAATTGGAATCTTTTAACAGCTGAAATGTTTTATTCGTGCGATAAACTTTGTTCATTGTTAAACTGACTGCAATTGCAGCAGAGTTATGGTGAAACTTTACCAACAGTTTCCGTTTAAGAAAGATAATTGCCCTAATATTTGCCGACAAAGATGGACGTACACCCCCATTATTTGATTCTTCGCAAAGAAAATTTTAATATAAGACGAATTCAACTGCCTGATAATTGCTTATCTATGTCTCTTTGAAAGTCTCTTTCAAGAGAAGCTTCACCTCTAATAATATTCTCAGAAATAAACTGCTCGTTTTGGAGTTATTGAATAAATTTCGAAAGTCAAACATACAAAATTAAATATGGTTGAATAAAATTACAGTTGAGAATTTATCAGGGTTGGAAGAGTTAAAGGAGAAGTCTAAAGACTTTAGTAATTGAGCGCCTTAATTTAAGTCATTGTGTTGACGCCGTTTATTTCGCCTAGAAATCAGCTTAAATTCCTTACAAGATAAACTCCAAGCCTTCAACTTTGAATTAAATAAATAATATCTAATATATATTCAAACATACCTTGAATATGATTTGAACTAATTACAATGTTTATTTACACATTATTGTATTGAGGGACGAGAAAATTCCATTAGTGAGTTTAGAGTTAACATTTCCAGTTGTACGACTGGACTACGAAGTTGAGCTTCAAAGTTGGCACTTGAGCTTAAATATTTTATCTGTTTATACTTTAATATTTGATATAAGCGAAAATGCGATACCGATTTAAGAATTATTTTTATAAATTCATTTCGGTTAAATGTATTAATTTATTACGTAAGTACATTTGCACATGTTAGTAAATCGAATATGTTTTCTTAGACAGAATGAATATAAATAAAAGTGGCGTCGAGCAGTAGGCTTTTCTTGGTGCTAATACCATTGTATCTCGTAGAGAAATAAAGAGAAGTAAAGTAATGCTGTGGGTATAAGGCCGTGTTTTTATCTGAGTCAATTTACCAAGAAAGACTGTCTTATATAAATACACACAGCACAATACAAACAGTAAAACTGCGTATCAGTTTCACAATAAACAATACAAACAACAATTATTAAAAAAAAATACAAAATAATACAATTAATAGAAACATAGCTAAACAACGCAGACAGACACATTGAATTCGAAAATGTATCATCTTTGAGCGGAATTCAGAAAATATGTGCCATTGTCGTCCACCAAACAGAAATATACCAAAATTATTAAATTTTTCTTGACAATTATTATTATTACAATTTCTTTATTATGCATAAGTTTTTACACCGATTGATAGAACAAAACATCTTTGGAAGTAGACTGAGGTGTACAGAGTGTATACATCTCTTTACTAACTTTTAACTAACATGATAATGTTTTATTTAAATTTGATATGAGTAATAGTATTTAATTATAGAAAGAATGGGAAAAAAATAAAAACCAATTTACAAATTTGAAGATTAATAAATAATAACATCAATAAAAGCAATATTAACAAAATATAATGCTTAAAAACTAAATAACAGTTTGTTTGGGTAAAACCAAATTTGAGTTGAGTGGATTATTAGAAATTTTATTTTATTTTCAAAAATAATATATTTTTTGTAAGTTCATTGTTAAAATGAACTTAGGTTTCCTCGAGGCATATTTGGTTTTATTTACATGTCTTATGATTGGGTTAGTCAGGAAGTTAGTCATTTTAGTGTAATGTTTTTTACTCAAATCTGCGATATTTGCTTTGATCATTTTTAACTTAATGTCCTCGTGGACTTCTTTAAGAAATGTGCCAGGTTCAAGATCTAAGGCCATCTTAAGACAATTGTTTTGGACAATTTGAATGATTTTATTGATATGAATTTGTGCTTCTTGACAATTATTTAAAATACTATTTAAGGGGTTTTCAATTTTAACCCAATGAACTCATACAATTGTCTTGCAGGTCACAACATTTTAATCTAATATTTTGTTAATTTACACTGTTATGACATTTATGAACCACTAGATTATACACTTTTTGAGTCTAAAACTAAATCAGTTATTTTCAAAACTAATATCTCTATACTTTAGGATTGGATAGGATTGATGACTTTGATGAGACACACTTTGGAAATATTTCAATCAAGATTAAGAGCTATTTATTCACATACCTATTTTTGTTTTAACAGGACAGCATATATTTTTGATAAAGAAAATTAAATTACAAATACCTTTGTGCAAAATAGAGTGCTTTCAAATGGACAACTTTTATACTTTATAAAAATTGAACGATGAAGTAATGGTTTCACAGGCGTACGTTGCCGTAAACGTATATCGTTAAAGTAATGGATTCCCAGGCATACGTCAACGTAAACATTCACCGTAAATACGATAGTGGAGCTACTTAGCTACACTTTTGATCGGTTTTTTGTTAGTGCTTGTCTCCTCTGAGCCACTAATTAACAAAAAACAATCAAAAGTACAGCAAAGCAGTCTTTACGGTGTTCGACGACGCACGCCTAGGAATCCATTACTTAAGACGGTAGTAGAGTTGCTTTGCTTTTTACTAATTTTACTTATATTTTTATAACACGTTCCAACTGAAGAGTGCTGCATTATCATCATTCGGGATTCCCAGTAATGCTTTAGTGGTAATATTTAGAAAAGATAAATACTGTTAGTCAATTAATACCTCATATGTGTCTTAAGCAAGGCATTTACAATTAATAATTCAACCAAAAATATAGAAAAAGAAATCTACTACATTTACGGTGCCTTACTCCTAGGAAACCCAAGCGTTATAGACACTTTAAATATCACAGTGTACTAATTTGAGTGTGTATTTTTTTAAGCTCTCCCGCAGTATCAGTGGTGGTATTTTTTTGGGAATAATTGAAAGAGTGTCGGTGGGAACAAGCAATTCAATTAGCTTAGACCAAGTAAGTCAAAGTTAAAGTACGGGAGCACTTTAACAGAATTGAACAAGGTCGGTGAACATAGTTGGGTTTAGGTGTTTGTAACAAGCTGGTTTATGCGGTTGTCTATAACGGATTGAACATTGCGGTTTATATGCCGTCAAAGGGATTTACTCAACCACCAAAGTCGATTCTCCATAATATTATATTAAATCCTATTAAGAAATTATCAAGTGCATGCAAAGAATATATTATGTTGAATCACTCATTGTTTTAATATTATTTTTTTTTGATAAGTTTATCAACGCCAAGCAGCACAAACTTCTATGTAAGTAAGTTGTGACGTCACGTCACGTCGCGTCGAGCTTAGGCTGCTCGAATGCACTTCTTTCCATATAAATTAGTGTTAATAAAATTAGATAAAATACTCTCTCTAATTTTAGTTATGGAAGCGTAAGGCAAAAACATGTTTTCTTCGATTTTAGGGATTCTCACTGTTTTCTAATCAATGAACTCACTTTCGATATTTAGAAACTATAAATAAAAAATTAAAGAGAAAAACAAATAAAACGAATTCTCAATAATTTATTAAAAACATCAAAAATAATATTAATATCCTTCAGAGGCTTTAATTACTAAAATATTTATATAAATATCATAATCAAAACAGTAGACTTGTAAGTACCTATTTGTTTATATATATATATATATATATATATATATATATATATATATATATATATATATATATATATATATATATATAAATTCTATTGAAATAAAAATCTAAGGCAATAACAAGTCTTTAAATATGTAAAATATTTCGGATATAAATATAAAAAAAAGCTTTAACTTAACTTCTTTCTAATTTGATATCAACTGACTATCATCACTGCGTTTGGGATCCCCCGTAATGCTCTAGTGGTACTGCATTATGATATAATAATAATGTGTACATACATATACTTATTTATTTATTATCATATATACAACCACCGTAATCTTATGCTTTTCGATGGTTTACAAAATATTAAAAATAATAGACGTTTTATTTTACACGTTTTATTTACAGACGTTTTATTTATTTTTTGTTAATAGTAGACGTTTTATTTTATACAACATAATAGTATAAAATAAAACGTCTAAATAAATAAATGAATATGTTTTATTGAAATAATATTCCCATCTATTATCCAAAAGTTGCTATGAATAATTTGTATAAAATAATTATAATATGAATAGTTTGCTAATTTTAATATAAAATGGTTCGAGCTTCCAGACACCTCTTGAGAATATTTATTTTTTATTTAAAAATGTATCAACTAGGCTTGTTATTTAAAATATCATAATTTGACAATGTTAGTTAAACAGACAAGTAAGTTGTGAAGGAATTGTGATTCGAATAATTGAATAAATAGTAAAACTATGGCTAGATGCAAAACTACTAAAATAATTCATTTAAAAATAAACATAGTTTTTGAATATACCAACATACTAAAAAATACTGTGCTTCTTATATTTTGAAGATCTTATATTTTATTTGATAAAGTGCATTAAATTGGTGTGCTTTCATGTTATAGCGAAAAGTTCATCAACTCGCTTGATTAGGCGTCAGATTAATGAATTGTTACTAGGCCTTTGTCCAATTCTGAGCAGTGACTAATGAATTTTGGGTAAAATTTTCAATTTGCGTTTTTGGTTAAACAGTTTTGGGTAAAGCGAGGGATGAGGGCGTATATAATAAAGTGAGGCTTCCAGATAACCGATTTCCTCGGGACACAAACCATCGAAAATGACAAATTGTCCCATGTTTGGCACAGTTCGTAAATCAAGGATTCTCTAACGGAGTTCCGATTTGTTTTCCGTCGAATTCATAAATATGAATCGGTGGAATTCACTGAATATTTATACGCACTCTATCTAAGAAACTGTTAAAGGAAGAATGTTTCGATTATTCATTCGGATTTTCAACAATCTCCTATTATATCGATCGTATGAATTAAAAATGAATTTCCCCATTGACATCGGATTCATATTTGACGTGCGGGTTAAATCGATAAGACCCCCATTAGGCTTTAATCTCTTAGTTTTACTAACCTATTGTTATATATCAAATGAATTGGCCGTGCTTTGTTCGCATGTCTTAAATTGACACCTCTAATAAGAGTCCAAATCTGGGAGTTTTCTTTTAGATAATTATTTTTCATGTGTTTCTTATTACGTTGTGCATGCCTCCCGCATAAATTCGGATATTGCTGTAAAAATTTTGTCTGGCCATGGCTAAATGACAGCAAAGTCTGTCGACTTAAATAGTGCTTCTGTTTCATCTTAAACAACAACTGTATAATGATGTATTTATAATCAATTAATTAAAATATAATTCCTTCAATAGAGACATGTCATATCATGGAAAACATTAAAAATTTCCTAGGTAGATTGTTTTAATCAAAATTTTCATATTTTTATAGCGTTAAAACTGAAACTATCTAAATGACTTTTCCTCAATAGAAATACAAATACTTGTTCCTTCGATTCAAGTACAACTGAAAAACAAATAAGAATTTAAAGTCTCAGAATCATAAACTCCCAGATTAACTAGTAAAAGTAGAAAAATGTCCACGTTCTTTGGAAGAAGATCAATATTACAAAATCATACAAATACATCAAAAGAAGTCCCAATATGGAGTGATTTTAGGATATTAATAGAACAATCTTAATAAAGTAAAACTACTATTTTTTAAATTTGCATTCCATGAATGAAATGTTTGATGTATGATAAGTATGATAACTGTTGATGTTATATATATCATATAATTTTTTGTGTAAATATAAGAGAGTCGAAATAAAATCAAACAATAATCGAATAATAATGCAATAATCGTTGCAGAGCTCGAATACGTCAAAGCATTTCACCACACGCACTTGCATTGGGTCTGGTTATAACCAATACTTGAAGAAAATCAATACTGGATTAAGGATTATGTATTTGATTCTGAGCGCCTCAATTGCATTTTAAACAAAATGATGAAAGTGACTGAATGTGACGGTTCGATCGTCAATCATGAGTTTCGCATCCATTCTGTCACCGTTTTGGCACTTATTCTTGTGAAGAGTGGTCGAAAGCATGGATAAGGGTTGGGAGACTTGAAGGGCGGTATAAAAACCGCCTAGTGGGCAAAAGTGCCTCCGCCCATGCCATACTTAAGGTTGCCGCCCCAAGTTTTATACACGAAAACAGCCTTTTTGTCCCGGTCCGTAAAACCGACTTTGATTGGCTTTATATATAATAATTAATTATTTTTATTACACGAGCTTGCATTTCAGATGACACGACATAATTTAATATTGTCTCGTGCAAGGATTTTTCATTTTGTTGTAGTGAAAAAAAGCAAGAATGAACTGACTTCGTGCTCGGCGAAAAGTTGAAAATTAATTTAAATTGAGAGCGGCCGTCTTGTACAACAATACAGTAGTCTTATTCTATTAGTATTTGTGAAAATTTAATTACCTATGTTCCGTTCTGGTCTTGGAAAATATAGAATTATTACAGAATATGAGATAAATTTATTTTAAAAATGTAAATAATGTACATACTAGAAAAATAAGTGTCGCCTTTTCTATTGACGGGATTTCTTTGTAAGTTATTGTTTCCTTTACAGTAAAATATAGTTGAAGAAGTTTTCCAAGCCACCCCACAGCAATTAGCCCTTCAGATCTAGTAGATCTACCAAGTGACACAGTTTTTGAGGGGGGTGTGGATCGAACTCGAGAGTCTCACCACTGGGCCATAAGGTGGCTGTAGAAAAATACGTAAAAATATTAATTATCACTTATAAATAAACCTTTCATCCAATTATAACAATTTGAACAAATAAATCATAATTAATAAGTAAAGGCATATAAAAACAATTGATTATATTTTGAATATTAATTTCCACGAAAACAAGAGTTGAATTGAAAGAAAAAAAGTAGAAGATTACATTAAGACTGCTTATATAATATTGAGATGTATACATATTTTCCATTGAATTCCAGTAATTTGGCAATTAACAAATTACCACGTTTATAAGAGAAAAACATATTGGCTTGCTAGTTTTAGATTTTATTTATGTACCTGTATATTCATTATAAAAATGAATACCAAATATAAGATGGTTTTTTAACATAAAAAACGTATCAATCAATTATAAGTTTAATTAAAGATAAAATAAATATTAGTGTATATACAATTCAATTCAGGGCTTCAGATTATAATTAGTTTTATTTCTTATTTTATTAATGTGTATTTTTACACCATATATACGATGGTTAAGTAACAGAAAACTTGAAATATTAGTATGCCATATAAGATTTTCACAAAATAAGCTTCTAAAATAGAAAAAATATTGTAGATACGTTGTCCTGAAAATAACCAATAGATATATGTTCTATATGTCCTCCTTAGTATACATGAAATAGATTAAAGATATATTGAAGCTCACTTAGGGTCACGACATAATATGGATTTATTCGTTACGCGTACAAGCGCAATCATAATAAAATAGCCTACCCTTATGAAAAATAAGGCTGTTTGTCAATCTTCGTATTATCGGGTATCCATATTCAAAGTAGATCACATAAGCCAGGTGGTGTGCATAGTTTCCAATCAGGCAACAATTCATAAATCACTCTAGTAGAGGCAGGAAGACGTTCAGTTCGGTAGTCGGCGTTAATGAGTTACGTGATGGGACTCGACTATGGCCCCTAAACACAATATGTATGTGAACCATCAAATGTACATGCACTCACATCAAATATTTATTATCAAATCAAAATTAATTTTAAAATAAAAAATATAGTATATAAATAACTTGATAATTAAACAATAAAGATTTTTCACTTAAATCGTGTTAGATTTTTGCCTATGTTTAGGCGCATCCGTTGATTTAGTCAGCTTGACATTTTTTTGTTGAATATATTATTAAAGGTATTTTAAGATAAAGATTCCATAATCCA
The DNA here is from genome assembly GCA_022606485.1 of Agraylea sexmaculata. Classification (NCBI taxonomy): domain Eukaryota; kingdom Metazoa; phylum Arthropoda; class Insecta; order Trichoptera; family Hydroptilidae; genus Agraylea; species Agraylea sexmaculata. Next base: position 68,762 of record JAGTTH010000353.1, read on the forward strand.
GAATATGCATCTTTTTAATATTTATTTTTATTAATAATCTCTGATGGAGATTTTTTTAGACACAACAACGCGTTAATTGTCTGTCGGTGATCTTAACTATTACTAGTTACACAGGTCACCGACTTAATAATCAGTATTTACCTTATAATACAGGAAATCAGAGTAAACCTGTATCAAGACGATCTTTCGGGATTTTATTAATATTATTTCCGATATCCCAGTCGTAATAACCGATTAAATCAATTTAATTGAGAGGGATTTGAACCCATGACGACAGTATTTGTAGCCACTCATCTTATCCCCTAAACTATTACGCTGGTGTCTTATTTGGTATCGAGTTGTTTTTTTTTTCAGAATAACAGTGGAACCTTTATACACGTCCTTAATCCATTCCAGATTTTGCGACGTATTCCAAAAAGGACATATAACTGACGTATTTTAGTTGAAGAAATTAAAGGTCATGTTGATATATAAATGAAATTTTTTTTCATATAAATTTATCTGTTTTTCATATAATTCGACTCTCTTTTATAACACATGTGAATCATATATCTCACGAAGGTCGTATATCAAGTATAATATTTCATGTCCAAATAGGAAGTACAATTTTTACTATATATTTTTCTTTTAACATTTTAACAACGAAATTAGAAGTGAGATCAATTATTTTAATAATCTTGCTGAAAAACGTAAAAAAGAAGTTTTCAGTTCAGAAGTACGTATGATTGTTTTTGAATGGAATTTAAGTATACAAGATCCCACAATGATATTCCAAAAAGATTTATGTATTATTGAGGGTTAAGATTGCTTAAAGAAAAATCAGTTAATTGCTGAAATGGATTTGGCGACTGTTTATAATTGCATTTAACTGCTATATCTACTTACTTCTCAAATCACCTTATTATGACAATATGTGAACTGAAAACTGTCTCTATTTATATATATGTATAAAAAACATTGTTTATTCGAACACGTATCGTATTCTAAGTGTTGTTTGACTCCTTTTTTGCCCTTTCACATTGTAAAAGCTTGTGTTTGGACGTGTGTCGTCCTTTGAAATGGAAATTGACGCTCGTTTGACGACTCCTTCAAACTAAACTGAACCAAACCGATACTCGCATGAAGGCTGTCTGTCTATATATGGAATTTTTATGATTTTTTTCGCTCCAATTTTCCTTAGAGCTTTGATTTCCGACGCTCTATTGATAAAGGTTTCGGGTTTTCCGACGCCTTTATTCTCCGGCAAAATGCCAAAACTGTGGCAAAATATTAAACATAATTTAACGTGAAAGGTGAATTTGATATTTAGTACGTACAATAACATCGGCGATATAATATAAAAGAACCACATTAAATAAACTTCGTACACATTTTATTTTTCACGTATCGAATAACAACACTAATAAGTTTTTTTTGGTTGTAACACAATACAATCAAATTCCCAGACACTTAGAGTAAAAACTGTCGACTATTGGTGCTTTTAATATATGTGGTTTTCAGAATCAAAGTTACTAAATCCAATTTTAATGTTGAATATAATATTTGATTATTAAAATATCTAAAATACATTCAATTGTTCTTAATTTTAATGTTATAAAATTATGATTTCAAAGAAGAAGTAGGTAGATTTTTCTGATTTTACTCGAACTCAAGATTTGGGATTTTTTACCGCTTCTAATAATGTCGGACAAGTTGATGATAAATATGAAGAAGGTGGACCAAGGCGACGAGTCTGAGTCTGAACACTGCAATTGTTACACTCAGACTCGTCTGCTTGGTCTGCCATCTTAATATTTATCATCAATATGTCCGGTCTACTAATATCGGTGATGTCGGTCAAATACAGGGTGGAGTTGAACTAACCGAGAAAATATTTAGGGGGTTGTAGGATATCGCAAAAATAAATTTAAAAATATTTATTTTGTATATTAATAATAAATATTATTTTTTATTATTATTAATATACATGCATCACTACTGCGTATTTCATAGAAACAGCTAATTGCAAGGTGGCCGAAAATCAATTAACCTTTATCTATAGAATCGGCATGTGATATTCCGGCATACATATTGACATGCGTCACTCATACATGTAAATGTTGTGTACACGCAATAGAATTTGAATTAGCGAGACGGCGAGGCGAGAAACCTTTAGTGCCTTTTTGTATAGAATGGTGCCTCACATTTATTGTCGTATTTATAAGTATTATTGGCATCTTTATATAATATATATAATTGTCTAACTGTGTGTATGTTATATGTCTGTCTGTCTGTCTGTCTGTCTGTCTGTCTGTATGTCTGTCTGTACGGGTCAATCCCTCAACCATCCTCAGCGTATACAGAGTCGCTATATACAGAAAAAATAGTCCTTAATATATCAGGGTACAAGCATTAAAATTCCGTGTGCTCTTAAGTCTTTATGGAACTGAGCCATATATTCAAAATGGAATAGAATATTTGGTAGTGAGACTGCATTTAAATTTGTTGATTATTGAAGATATGCGAAAGTAGCCCTTAATATGTATCGAATACCTTCGAGATATCGTATACTTTCGTTTGAAATATGTTTGCTGTCAGTTTAGTTCGTAATGTATGAAAAGTAAAAAAAATTCCATTTTCAATGATTGTTTAAACTATGAAATGGGGCTTTTTCGAAATAGTAAAATGGTCCTATTTGACCGGCAACTAATGTAGATTCATCCATTATCTATAACACGTTTCATGTCTCTGTCAATAGAAGGTAGTTAATCGTAATCTGTAAAATTTTATATATACACTTCAAATTGTTTGACTTTTGAAACGTAGTGTTGCCAGGTCTATAAATAATTCAATTTAAATATTTAATCATAATTAATACATATCTAAAATCTCGAAACGGGTATTTTAATGATAATATTATTAAATTCATTTCAAAATAATTTTAGAGATATTTAATAATGCATAATAAATGAAAATTCTCAAAAAAAGTATTTATCGGAAGACTCGCTTTTTAAATATTGTGATGAGTGTTGTCATCATATGAAAACCACGTTATATTATTTTATTAATAATTTTAATAAAATTTCAAACTTCTTTCGAATGAAAAACAAACAACTTATTATCTTCGTATTAAAAACAAATCAGAGCATTTCAAAATATTAAATAATTTCAATATATTTTTAGGTGTATTTAATTTGATAATGCATAACAATTTCCACATTTTATACTTCATTTTTAAAATAAAAAAATTCCTTAAAACTTCTTTAAAGCAACAATGAAATCAAAACTCAAAGATAAACGTCCTATTAAAAAACCAGGCAGAACATAAAAAA
>JAGTTH010000356.1:0-21040 GCA_022606485.1 Agraylea sexmaculata
ATTTTTTTATTGTTTCAGGTATGTACATATTACAGTCCAGAAGAGGAAACGTGTGTTTTGTATGTACAAAAACAAACAGGAATGCCTTTTTATTTATGACGTCCTAAAAATATAACTGCTTCACGTCACGATTTACAACATCACGACCAATGCGAATCGATTCGAGATGAGCTCATTTGCTTAAATCCATCTAAAGTCACTCATTTATTTTATAATTTAACAATCCAAAGTGATCTTGGATTTTCAAAATGAGAGGGTAAAAGTAAACATTCATTACCAAGACAATTTTAAAAATGTATACAGGGCGGACTATATATAATTGAGAAAATTTTAAGAGTAGCTTGTTTATTGCAAAAATAGGCAAATTTCAAAAATTAAAAAAGTATCGTCTAAGCCACAATAACTCTTATTTAATATGTATTAATTTGAACTAGCAGCGGCTTATTATTATTAGATGCAAGGAATATGGTTGCACTAATAGGTAAACCAAACTCTGAAATCAATCAATATATTTATTATTAAATATTAATGGTAAACACTTATTTTTTGTTATGTTTTTGGGATACAACCCTCTTAAAATATTTTCAACTATGAAAAGACTATATAATGTCGTGAATTCTAGCTTAAAAAATATGTTTATACAGTTTAAAACCTTGTAGAATTAATTAAACATGTAAATAGGGAGGATATACTCTTTTTAAATAGGATTTATTTAATCGACATCGATAGGCTTTCCCTTATTTAATATAAGTATTCAGTATTCATTAATAGAAAGGAAATCAGAGTAATCCTGGGATTTTATTTAAATATCTCCTAATATGTTTTTCCTTTTAATTATATCAGGATTTGTATATTCTTTATAGACACTTAAACCTTATCCCCCGAGCTTGTATTTTAAGATATTTTGCTCTTACTAAGTGAGGGTTGTCGTTTTAATTATATTATTCTTAATAACTAACATGCTGCTCGCTGATTGGATGGAATCTCACCAATAGCATCAATTGTAATATATTATTTCCTCATCATGTATTCCGTTGATATGAAGTATCGTTCACGCCCGTCAAATAATTTATATTCATATTCCTTGCATGCGATTTCAGTAATTGTATTCTCTATATCGTATTGTTGATATCCAACTCTCATTAGCTGAATATGGATGAAGATACGTGGTCAGAATTAAATTACATTCTTGGTACTGCGGATTTGCATAAACCTTTTGGCGCCTCGTTCGCTTAAAAAGGACATCCATGGGGTATTTTTAGAGCAACTTATTAATTGAATCTATATATTCAATTTTAAATTAGTAATTAGTTGTTCGGTCAATGTCTCGAATGAGCATGCATTCCGATACTAAAAATAAACTAACTCACACGCCAAATTCACACAGTTAAAATATACAGAATCAATTTTATAATATCCTCAGTCTTAAAATTACGAAAATCTGATTATAATTTAATCTAGACCGTTAGTCACAATAGCTGATTTTTTTCAATTTAAACAGAATTGGAATCCTTGGAATTTTCGGGGTTGAACTATTAATCAATAAATATATCTTAAGGTTTTTTTAATCGCGATTTTTATGAAAAGAACGGCTATTTTTTAATATTAATTAATTTCATATTTTGTAAAACTTATTTTTTATTGATTAAAAGTCTACACTGTATCGAATGATGATAGTATTTTATTATTATTTAATATAGTTTCTAAAAATATACGTATTGATATCTCTAGCCCAATATTACGTAAAAAACAATAAAACATTTAATAATGTAGCATATAGTTTAATTAGGGTGGTATATATTTTTTATAAATTAGTCTTATTGAGTAAATGCAGTTAAATATTCCATGCACAAATCTTAAATATGTCTAAAGTTTTATATTTCCCCTACAAGCATAAGAAACATAGAGAATTCCTACATTAAATAAATAATTATAATTAAATAAACTAGTTCACAAGTAGTTTTGCATGTTAAATAAATTACAAATGTCTATATTTAGTTGTTATCTGCAGACAAATACAAGAGAGGAGAACTCTTCAAACAAAGAGTTTAGAGACTTTGAAGATAAGATTCTCTTGTTCATGTCATTCGATACTATTTAAGCTTATCTGTTGCTTGCTTATCTTATTTCCTTGCCAATTGTACGAGGGCAGGACTTAAAATATATAAAATATATATTTTAAAATACTTTCCACGTGGTGGTTTCAGTCACAGGAATGCAAGTGGAAGTCATAAGAAGATAGTAAACCGCAGACTTGGCTCTAATTTCAAAAGCAAACAAACACTCACAGAACGATAAGAAAGTACTGAGGATTATTATTATATGTATGGGTTAATAATAAAGCCTTTGGTGGGCTTACATTATATGTATGACTAATCCAATAAAGGCATTATTAGTTTCTTCATTGCCACTCTTAATTATGGGATTTAAAATATAATTACATTAGCGCCTCATATATTCGGCATAATTATCAATTTTACATTATCAAAGGCCGTATAGTGGATTCGATCGCAATGAAAGTAAAATTTAACTTGATTAATTAAAAAGTAAAGCTTATTAAAGGAAACCCGGGTTGTGCTTTACCGATTGGTAAAATATTGAATTATCAATTATAACGACAATGTATAACGAATATTCAATTTCTTATTAACATATTTAAAAAATATAATTAATTAAAATGAATGGTCATAGTAGCTATTTGCAAAATACTAGATAATCTTATTATACATAAGAATTGTATTTTTACTATGAATACATTCTGGTTTGTTCTTGTTGTGAGTTTGTATTTTTCTCATTTTTTCCATTCTAAAATGTCTGTTCTGAAATATACTGTTATCAAACGGCCTATCTGCCGTAAAATATTCTAATTATTCTTTCATTTTTTGACTATTTTTTTTTTTTTATTTACGCTCCGAGGAGTTTTTATTTTAGAAAGGGTCTTTTTGAGAGGGGTTTTTATACACAACAACGTGTTAATTATCTGTCGGTGATCTTAACTATTATTAGTTACACAGTCACCGACTTAATAATCAGTATTTACCTTAAAATACAGGAAATCAGAGTATACCTGGATCAAGATGATCGATCGGGATTTTATTAATATTATGCCCGATCTCCCAGTCGTAATAACCTGTCAAATCAATTTAAAAATTCTTGACTTGAGTGGGATTTGAACCAACGACCACAGTATTTGTAGCCACGCTTCTTATCCCCTGAGCTATTACGCTGGTTATTATACATAATAATTGTATTTGTACAATAAACACGTTCTGATTTGTCCCGGTGTTGGGTTTGTACTGTTCTCGTTTACCCTGTTCTGAAATGTCCGCTTCCATTTTGCGTGAAACGTCTGGTCTCCTGGTTATTCGTAAAATATTTTAATTAGACATAAGCACAGATTTGCGGAATTGAACGCAAATTAAATTACTCTATCTTGTCCTAAAAAAACATGTGACTATTTATATACTTTCCAATAAGTGTGATAGGTATGAAATTATTAACAAACGCTACTGTATAATTGCATCACTCTTCCTTCTATTTTTTAGAACGGGACAGATTTATATGCGGAAGGAGAGTCATTTAATATTCGTCATAGGCGGGACTAGAATTGATTTGTCTCTGCTCTGATTTACCCTCGTTCTCATTTGTCAATTTCTGAATTGTCCACCCACTATTGTAGAATTAGTATTCAATTCAGCTTTTGGGTTTGTTTGCAAAACAACATTGATGGACGGCCCATGGTTGGACACACCCTTGCGGAAACAGGCTGCATTTCCTGCGACATCCTGTATATCCTGTATAACCAGACTACAATGGATTACTCACCACCATTTGTATCTCTTCTGACTTCTAATATTCAATATATACTAGAAGAACACTTATAATGTGTTATTTTTAGAGCTTCGATTGTCATAAATCACCTGACTTGCCTCCCACTGAGTTGGGCGGTCATTAAATAGGCATCTTTGTCTTCTTTACTACATTAATATGAATTATTATGGAACAAAGGCGCCACATTAGGATAAACTACTTTACCATAAGATGTAAACGCGGCACTGTTGGAATCCATTAAAATATACTGAAAACGTGTACTACAGACTCATCTTCATTTATTATGGACGCTAATTGAGCATTAAAATATCTTCTCTCAACAATTAACATTTTATTGAAATATCAATTATTTTTGTGTTTAAGCTTACACATGCTAATCATCGCGGTAAATTAAAACTAATTTATACCTTGTTTTATAAATGCATATACCAGCGGCTTTAAAGCTTCTCTCTGGCTGAGATTAGTGATAAATAGTTTTGGGTTGTTACCAATTATGGCATTTAGTGAGTTATCTCGCCTCTGACATTTACTCTAACAATTCATGAAATAAGGTTTTTTGTTGTCAATTTATGATTGGTTTTTTTCGTACTTAAGAATGCTTTAAAAGAAGTCTACTCTTTGTTTCTTATATTCGTAGAAGAGATCTCCAACCTTAGAGACTAGATAGCTCAGGGGATGTGGCTATTAATACTTTGGCCATGGGTTCAAATCCCGCTCAAGTGAACAAAAATTATTTGATAAGGAATAATATGAATAAAATCCCGATCGATCGTCTTGATCCAGGTTTACTCTGATTTCCTTTATTGTACGGTAAATATGATTATTAAGTCGGTGACCTGTGTAACTAGTAATAGTTAAGATCACCGACAGACAATGAACACGTTGTGTATAAAAAACTCTCTCAAAAAGACCCTTTCTAAAATAAAAGCTCATCGTAAGCGTAAATAAATAATAAAAAAATTAAATATTAATTAGAATATTTTACGAATAACTGGAAGATCGGCCGTTTGATAAGAGTATATTTCAGAACAAACATTTTAGAATGGGAAAAATGAGAACAATACAAACTCACTACAAGAACAAACCAGACTGTATTCATAGTAAAAATACAATTGTTATTGGTGCCCTGTGTAACTAGTAATAGTTAAGATCACCGACAGACAATTAATTAACACATTTTGTGTCAAAAAATAAACAATTGTTAAATTATTCTCGAAAACTTTGTTCTACAAACATAATAACAATGCAATGTTGGGATTTTTTAATTGGACTGATCTGGACTGGACTGTCTTCTTGAAGAATAAAGTATAATTTTGTTTATAGCACTTCAATGCATGTAAAAAAATTGGTCATCGGTCAAAAATCTTGCGCCCTATAATTCTTCCCCTTTTGTAGCTAAGCCAATTTTCTAAAGGTCGCTTATAGGTAAACTTTGTAAACCAAATGTCAAACTTTAAACATGTTCAGACGTGTGATTTTGCTTTAACTAAATACAAATAATAACAGCACATTTAGAGCTTAGTTATTGATGGTATTGGTAGCATTGTGTATTTCCTAGCAAAGCAATGAAGCATGATAGTTCTATTTTTAATGGATTGTCTCCCTCTGGCTTGTCCCAAATTTAAACAGATGTGACACGTCCTTTGCTAACATCAACAAACAGATTTAGACAACACTCTTAATAAGCTGTCATCGTACAAATTAGACAACTGTCATTTTATAATCGAATGGACTTTAAAGCCCGCATATATATTTTTTAACGATGATCTTATTTTATCCATCAATCCCATAACGCCCTATGACGTCGAGAAGTGAGTAAACCAATTATAAATGTAGTTGGTTTCCATGACTTTTGCTAAAATGAGTGCGGGCGTTGCAATGAATGCCACCCCATTGTTTTCATGGGGGTGGGTAAGCAATTTGTTCCAACCGATCCTGTACGCAAGATATAATATAATATTAATAATAATATGTTTTGTTATTAATAATAATATAAAAAATTCAGTTAACTAAAATTTTTTAGGATATTTCTATACATAAATATAATCCTATATTTTAAAAATATATATTCTTTGTAAATATATACACATTATTCATATACATAAATAACTATGTAGACTTTTAGTATTTTTTTGTTTTTCTAAAAATTTGTCCACGTCTGTTTTTTATTGTAAATCAACAGTGCTCGGTTAAATAAGCATTGGACACTGCGCGGTTTATATTTTTATTAAATTAAATTAGTAAATTTCTATATAAATTCTCGGATATTATAATATTGACAGAACAATTAATTAATATTTGTATTTTGTCCATCCATTTGGTCACAATCAATATTATAATTTCTCCTATAAATATAAAAAATGTAAAATTATTAATGTAAATATAAGAGAATTTAAAGCTCTGTTAATCTATTTCGTATTTTTTTCATTTAGCATTTGTCATGATTATTCACTATAATTTTTATAATTATTTTATATTTCTTTCACTACGTGTACATGCAAACCGTCTTAAAATAAGACGGAATGAATGTAATTGAATTAATTAAAATTTCCGTATTCAGAGTAAAATAAATAAATAGACTTTCAATTTTTGTCATCCCCTGAAAATAAGCCATGGCGCTTATTTTGAACCATAAAAGAAAGTAAGACATTGTCTTATTTTCGGAAAAAGACGGTACATATACTTTGTATTTTTATATTTTATTCAAAAGCCCCCACGAGCGTTAAATGAATGAAGAGAGAAAAATATAATAATTCTATTAGAATGGATTGCAATAATATAGCAGTCTCCCTTTACAACTTTAATTTCAATAAATTCAAGTATATATTTGCGATTAAAACAGTCTGTTACTGATTTTTTGAATACATTCATCCTCATACTGATAACATATTATCTTCCACTCGAAATGTGTGTAATACAATTTGTGGTATTTGGGAGATTTGAGGATATCGAACACGCGACCCTCACTTAAGCGCTCCATTAGCTCAATGGAATTAGTCCAAAGGTGTCTGTCCACCTGGCTTATGTATGTATTTGTATACCTTTGGTTGAATTGAGGTAAATACCATTTTGTATTATAGATATGGGGGGAATTATCCACTATTAAAAGGGCAGATGTAAAATGGAGCCTTTGTTCTATAATAATAATCATATTGTACTATTTCAGATTAAATGATCACAGCAATCAAATTTTTATAATTAATAAAAAAAATATTGTTTTACATGCTATATTCTCATTGATAATTAAACCTCGGCCACGATGGTGGAAAAAAAGATGTTCAATTGCACACAATTATAGAGAACTTCTATTCTATTTGATTTTTTGGATTTTAACAGAAAAAAATTATTAACATAATAACATTGAAATTTTATAGTTTGTCCCATGAATATAATAATTGATGTATGATAAGTGTAGATGTGTATCATATAATGTTTTGTTTAAATATCAGAGAAATAATTGAAATAAAATAATCTAATAATAAAGCAATATTATAATGAAAATCGTTGCAAAGCCCGAATACGTCAAAGCACTTCATTACACCCACTTGGACTAAGTCTGATAATAAAGATTCACTTTAACATATACACGGTGAAAATGTAAGACCTTTAAATGCCAACCAAATAATACAGTATTATTATATCGATGGGTTACTAACATAAAAACGTATCTACAAATATTCATTTTCAAAAATATTTAAGGTTTATTATTAAGTTTTATTAGTTTATATGAATAATCTTCTAATCTAGATACAACTTAGGTTATAATTAGTAAAGTTAGTTAACATTAAAACTGCATATTTAACTCAAAAATAGATTTTATGTAAATACGCTATTATAACTGGTTTATTCATATATAAATATTATTATTATATCATAATACAGTACCACTAGAGCATTACGGGGGATCCCAAGTCGCAGCGATGATAATGCAGGACTAGTCAGTTAGTTGAATATGAAAAAAATAGTATTAACAAATAAAAGTGGAAGAAACATAAAAAGTATTGTACAGTGTGAAAGATAAAAGGATATTATTGATTTTTAAGTATTATATTGATGGATTGTTTAATTATTTTTATTTGAAAATTCCCTTATACAAATGTATTTTCGTCCAAAACACTGCAGTTTTACGTTCAAATTTTGTTCTAATTAAATCGAGAATATTTATATATAGTTCCTTTATTTCAGTAGACTGGATAAATCAATTCGACTTGTGTTATCTTGAAGTTGTTGTCATTGAAACTGATAAACCTTTCATGGTGATTAAGTGTCAAGATAGGAAACCATGGGGTGACCCTCGTCGTTCCCTGTCTCAAATATCTATCAATATACGGGGGTAAACTTCGGAGATGCTCTTGACAGATATATTTATATACTAATTATCTAAAAGGATCGCAAAAATATTCCTCCTTCCTTATATTTTCGAAATAATATATTATTTTGCGATAAATAGATATTAGTTGTAATATTATGACGTATGAAAACCAGCTTCACTTACCAAACGTCATTTCATTATATGGAATTAATTAACATTAACATGCTATTCCCTTTTCGGTTTAATTATTTTGCGTAATCTTTTAAGGATAGTTTTTTTGTTGTTGTTTATTTTGTATAAGGTATTATAAACAGACCTAGGGTGCTTAAGTCCAAAATCCGCATACTATTGTTAACCCGGAGTACACGTAAAACTAAATTAATTAATTTAATATAATTATTGCTTATTAAGACATTTTCATTATTATATACCGGTTTTTGCACTTTCGTCTCTTAGGTCGGATTATAAATCTAAACACACTCTTATTTCGAATGGTTTACAAATATAAAAAAATTTTTTTTACTTGATTATCTTTCGGAATTCGATTGTAACTTCCACTTATCTAAGATAAATATGTAGTATATGTAATAAAAATCATTGCAAGTTAGACACTTTTGAACTTTTAACGCAAGGTTTCATTTAATTATAAGTAAAATTATTGATTTTATTCTTTTTTGAAGTAGTCGTTGTCTGAAAAAAATATTATAGCCCCTTTCACATTCTATAGTCAAATAATTTATTATTTATCAATTAAGGTTCTTCCTAACAAGATTAATTTTATGGTTTTTTAAATTCTAATAAGGATTATTTTTTAAAATATTTTATTTCATATAAAGTAACAAAAATGGAAACAAATAAATAATTGTATGGTTCAATAGTTAAATAGCATAATTATAGGCAAATCTCAGATCTCAGTTCATCTTATATTACATTGAATATATTGTATTTGAGTGAATATTTTTCAGGTTTCAGTTTCATATGTTGTAAAGGAGAATATTGTCCCTTTCAATTATAGTTTACGACCAGACTTGTGCGTGACCGACAGACATTTACGTGTTTCTCTCTCCTAATTTATGCATGTGCCAAATATAAAAATTCCGCATTTACAATGAAACAATGTCATATTTAAAATATATTATCTTATTTTAGTGTTGATGGACGATCTCGTGTCATATTCAGTAAGTCGGTCGGTCATTTCTAAGAAGTGTATTGCCCGGTGTTTAGCATACTTGGAAATGGGCCAGACATTTGTATGTATTTCTCAGTATATTTTTATTTGCATATCTGATTGCTACGAACTATCCGCTTTTTACATTCTATCAACCGTGTAGATTGCTATCGAAATGTAAATATTTTATAATAATATAGCAGAATAAGGTTATGGATACTTATCTTATATCTTTGGCAAACGTTCAAAGAGCATTGCACGATCATAAATGCTTCTCAAAATATACACCCTATCTAGTACTATTTATTTTAAATTTAATTAATATAATTGTAAAGGGTGTAACTATAACCCGCACCTTTTGGACATTTGACATGATATATTGGTCAGTTAGCCCCCCTTTATTTTTTTGATTCTCTCAATTTACTTCAATATCGATCTGTGAATACTCTATTCGAAATATCATGATAAATTTAATATTTATCATGTTTAAATATATTATGACATAATATATATATATATATATATATATATATATATATATATATATATTATATATATATATATATAAATTATTACTACTGATATTTGGAAAATATTATAATTATATTTTTATTTGACAGCGTTCTAATTTCTTCATATTCTGTTCTGTTATGTCGTGTTCTATTATGTTCAACCATTGTATTATTAGCATGAAAATTATAATATTATAATTATTATCATTAAAATATACATTACACTATATTGTATTAGTGACGGTAATTTTTCTTAAAATTATCTCACTGTAATTTTATTTCAAAGCATTCTGATTTTTACATATTTTATTCTGTTATGTCGTGTTATATTTTGTTCATTCCCTATATCTTCTGGAAATTACGATGAAAATATACATTGTATATGATATTTTATTAGTTATCGTAGTTTTTTTTAAATAATCTAATCAAACATGATATTATATTTTTATTATTTCAAGGCGTTCTGATCTTTCGTTCTGTTATGTCGTGCAATATTTTATTTACCCTCGGTATTTAAAAAAATTGTGATTAAATATACATATGTATTGTATTTGAAATAGTAATTTTTCTAAATAATCTAATCAAACATAATATTTATGTTTTAATTTCAAAGCGTTCTGATTTCTTCATATTCTGTTCTGTTATGTCGTGTTTCTATTTTATCCAGTCACTGCATCTTCTAAACATTATGATAAAATATACATTATATGATATTGTATTGGTTATGGTAGTTTATCTAAAAATTATCTAATCAAACATGATATTATATTTTTATTATTTTTAAGGCGTTCTGATTTTTACATATTTTGTTCTGTTAAATCGTGTTCTGTTTTATCAAGCCTCCGTATTTATGAACATTGTGATAATATTTAAATTAAAATATTTTTTATTTAGAATGTTACGGTTTGTCTGAGTTCTGTTTAGTCCATGCTCATATTTTGTTTGGTCATGATATCGAAATTGCTTATTGATTTAATTGGCATATTTGATACAATGCAATTATTCTTATAAATAAATTAAAAAATCACATATCCTTTCTAAGAATACACACAGTTATCGGTGAATAAGGGATATTTGAAATTGAATTATTAATATGTTCTGGGTATTTCGGATGTGTGATGAGGATGACGAAGCCAATGTAGTGAGCTGATGATTAAAGGGTGCTGCCGACAATATACACTGATACTTATGATCATCACTAATATTCAAGTGATTCACCCTTGATCTTTTGCTTTTACTCTTCAATTACTATCAAGCCACTTTATCTAGTTTTCAAAAGAGTTCTAATATAAATCAACCGGAATAACCACACACGATAACACGTTATATTATATAATACATATTTTTGATGAGCTAAATCGATTGTATTGAACTAATTGTCCTTAATTTAATAAATATAACAAAGCAATTGGGATAATCACAATCAAAAGCTCCTAAATCGATTAAATCAATTCGAGTAAAAGCAGAAAAACACACATCTTTAATGGAAATATGCCATTATAACATTTAAATGGAGGACTAGATTGTTTAAATTTATACTATTTCGATAATCTTATATTGCAATTCAGGCTTAAGAGAATACATGATGACCAATATTGAAAAAAAAATCATTAAAACTGGATTTATGAGATTCGCCTCAATTTAAAATAGAAAAAAGTGCTACTGGCGTATTAAGTATAATAGAATAACAATAAATATATGCTTATGAGAATACAAAGAATTGTATATCGTTGGCTTTCTTGGCAGATTGCGTAACTACAAAAAAAAATTGTATAATAAATTGTTATTTAGCAAATATAATAATTCGTTTTTTCATGCACTCATTTGAATGCATTAAATAATTTTTACTCGATTTCAAATAGGTTTCATAAAATAAATGTATACATGTAAACAACAATTTACTATGATTTAAAAAAAAACTGCGTCTTTGAGCTTGAATCCCTTTTTTGTCTCTCTTGTAAAATTTGGTAAAATGGACTTATAAATATGTGAAATTCAATATGGTCATGAAATATTTTGACAAAAAATAACACAATGTTTTATAAACATATAACCTTATACTATTTAATTTATGAATCGATAAGAATTTTAATTTAAAAATTTGTATCCTTAAAAAATTACATCTTTTAAAATTTGGGATACCCTGATCAAATAAAGTTCACGACAAAACAATAATATTTATTTGGACAACTCCCCTAACTTGTGTATTTTAATTAGTGACAACTGGGTGGTAAATATTTTAATCAACGTGTTGACTGGAAAGGTGTTGTGTTAATTTATTTTATTTCAAAGGGGGAGATTTCACCTGATAAAGACTTGTTTACTCGTTTAGTTACGGTCTTATAAACTATCCGAGGATACAGTTTAAATGTTGACTACTGTTAGTCACTGCGGATAAAACAAGCTGTCCTTTATCAATGTTGATTGAATAAATCAGTATGCAAATAAAGCCTTCATTGTCGAAGTGTTCATCGAATCGGAAAAGTCGATTTTCCGGCATGTTTGTTCTTAACCAGCAGGGAGCTTATGAATTTAAATTGAACACGCTGCACATTCTAATTGTACACAAGTTTCGCCTTTATTAAACTCAATAAATACTGTTTTTTATTATGATATTATTATTATGAAGGGAAATGCTATGTGGTCAGAAATTGTGTCCATACAAAGCAATTCCCATGATCGTTTCACTGTCGCCATCATACAAAATGTCTCCATCCTGTCCAGGGTCACCAAACATTTGTTATATTTTAAATTAAAGATAAATATATGCATTGCTTGATAATATATATGTTACGGGAGCATTTTGATAATATAAAAGGTTTTTCAATAAAAAAAAATTGTGAAGAATTCGATGTTTCCTTATTCGATTAGACACCGTATTTAATACGGTTTATGATTGTTTATTTATTAAAAAAAAATAATAAATAAATCTATTAGTACACTAAGTGCAGGTGCAATTTGTCAAATTATTCCAACATGATTTGAAGTGTTTATTTAAAGCAGACCTAGTCCAAGTGGATGTAATGAAGTGCTTTGACGTATTCGAGCTCTGCAACGATTTCCTTTATAATATTGCTTATTTTATTTTACCTATCTGATATTTACACAAAACATTAAATGATATACATCTACAGTTATCATATTTATTAAACATCAGTTATTAAATTCATGGGACAAACTATAAAGTAGTAAATTTATTTTATATTATTTATTAATATCTGAAAATTCAAATGGAATAATAAATCAATCTCTACAATCGTAAGCAATTTTTAATATGTTTTTAACCCTCTTGGGCGAGCTTTTATTAAAAGATAAATAAATAAGCATATATTCAATAGTTCATCAATGTGGATACTTAATATTGTGTTTAAGAAGTATTGTAATTATAGTCTATTAAATGTGAATAGTGACAAATAAAACATCTTACCAAGGCATTCGTTAGTTTATTTATAAATATAATTTAACTTAAAGCTAATTAAAAGTTATTTAGGTGTCATAGCTGTACTTGGGAAAAAATTAATGACTGTTTTTATATTGAGAGTTGTTTTCTTTGTCTCTTGTCACAGCGAATGGACTATAGTCTTAAAAAATTAAATATGATTTCACATTTATAATATACACACAGACATATATAAATATATTTTCATACTAAGGCACTCGTTCCGTAAAAATAATTTAACTTAATGCTAATTAAAAGTAATCCGGGATTCATTGTTGTGCTGTTTAATTTAGTAAGTAAAAAAAATAATTATTGAGAGTTGTTTTATTTGTCTCTGGTCACAGCGAATGGACTATAGTCTTAAAAAATTAAATATTATTAAATATATTAATATATTTTTGAAGTGAATAGTGTGACCCTGTTCGTAAGGCTTGGGTCTCATTAATGTCTCGTAATTATGATGTCCAGGTCACGCCATGGTGCTCTATCAAAGCCTCCCACCTTTTGGGTGGTCCTATTACAAAATGTATATATAATATTCACTCTACAGGTATTTTAGCAACATTGTAAAGGGCTTCTCTTTGTATAGGTGGACATCCAATTACCGAAGGTTAATACTGGTAGTTGTGTTGTTGCTTTAATATATATGGAGTCGAGATAAGACCGGGAGCTGCTCTACTACTTACAGTATTAACACCTTATATTACTAAACCCTGTTTTATATACACTGCACTATCGTTATTATTTATTGATTACAATATCAATTAGAAGCGATCTATATTTAATATTAAAAAAGTGTATATGTAAATTGGTTGTTAAAATTTCCATCGTCTAGACTCTAGAAATACGCGCCACTTACTTGCCCTTAATTTTCATATAAATATATCTTATAACCAGATATCAAACAATGCGAATTTGTTAATATTTTTAAAATTATTTGGAGAAAAATACCGTTTATAGAGTGTATTTGTGGAAAAAAGTCAAACATTAAACTGCTCAGAGACGAAATAACTTACAAATGGCTATAATGAGTCACACTGCAATAATAAAATAAGGAATTATAATCACCAATCAGAGTCGTTGGCGGTAAATTAGTGCGCCTATACGCGTGTCTAAAGTCGGAGTATTATTTTTTTTGTTTAGATAGTGACAAAATAAAATTCATTTATAATTTTGGATTTAAACATTTTTTTTATATATACTTTTGTTTTTAATCAATATGGTTTTATGTGCGTAATAGTTATATAGTTTACTATAATCGTTCCTGTTTTTATATTTTAATCCATTTGAAATTTATTTACCATGTAAAAATTCAGAATATATTGAATATTTGCAAGGAATTATGAAATCTGATCTCCGATTTTAGTTCATAAGTCTCTGAAGATTGCATATCTATCGAAATGAAATTTATGCTAAAATTTTATTAATTTCAAATCAAACCAGGCCATACAAGAAGAAATTTTTTAATATACATATTTACTATATTGAAGAACGTTTTTTGTATAAAAATGTTGGTTTATTTAAATGCTAATTACGATTGAATTCAAGAATGGAGAATGTATGTTGTTTAATTAGGTGGAAAAGCACCGCGTTGTAAGTTATCAGATTCATTGGTTGCCTTTTCGAACATAATTGGTCACATTACACTATCAGAAAGTACCGGGTTCGATGTCTGCTTCTCTTTGGTCTCCTAAAAACTAACGGTCAACGTTGAATATTTACAAAGAATTCTATTCAGGGATTTAAACTTACGACCCGTAAGTAATGGATTCTTAGTCATACGTCACCGTAAATACGATACTAGAGTTACTTAGCTACACTTATGATTGTTTTTTATTAGTTAATGCCTCGTCTGAGCCTCAGGCGAGGCACTAATTAACAAAAAAACCGATCAAAAGTAGAGCAAAGCAACTCTATTACCGTCTTTACGGTGTATTTTTACGGCGACGCACGACTAGGAATCCCAAGCTTTAGGGGTTTACTGCTATAGGATGCAGATTTTTTTAATGGAATTATTTCTTAAATTTTGTGCGTTGTCTTCTTTTATGAATAATTCAGGATAAGTGCTGTTCCTAATTGATCGAAAATTAATATAACTCTGTCCCGTTCTAAAAAAAATTGTGACGAAAAATATATTTTCCAATAAGTGTGACCATCACCACTTTATTTTTTAAGAAAGTAACACATTCATATGCGAAAAGAGAGAAAAATATGCAAATAGATATACAGGGTGGACTTGAAATAAATGAGAATATTTTATGGGGTGGTAGGGTATCACAAATATAAGCGAATTTTTTATATTTTTTATTTAGTAAAAAATAATTAATAATATTAATAGTGCTTTTGGAATCGAGTTTGGGGCACCATTTTGGAATCTACTGTTTCTGTGAAGTACTCATTAGTGATTATTTCGTGTCTGTTACACGTAATTAATATTATTAATAATTTTTAATTAATAAAAAAAATATTTAATATTTTTTTCGGTTACATATGCGATACCCTACCACCCCCTAAAATATTCTCAGTTATATAAAATCAACCCTGTATAATAAATTTCGGTTTTTTTTAACAAAATACATTAATCATTTACAATTTTATGAATCCTTTTTCTGTCTATTTAAAACGATGATATTTTATAATTCAATGAGAATGTTTTATAGGAAGGTAGGTTATTGTATTTTTTGAGCTTATTTTATATTTAGAAATTAACCAAATAATTCCTCAATTTGGGGCACAATATGCATGAAATAAAAATGCCTTTACCTTAAACGATACCCAACATTTCATCATCACTTGGGTGTGTACAATTAATACTGTTTATTATTTGAACACAATAAAATAATCCTTTTTTTCTAATATTGTCTCTATTTACCCCATTCCTATGCTTTAATAATATTATCGATTTGTATACTGTCTGTTTCCTGTATATTGAATATACTGAGAGAGAATATTTGTTCAAGGAATATTATGACCATCTGAACAAACTCCACTCACATATCCGTATAAATATATATTTACAGATTGTTTATTGTATTTGAGTGATGACAAAAAACCGTGATTAGTTGGCTCGTGGCATATTTTAATTGTGATACATTTTATTTTTCAGGTTATTAGTAGGTGCACCCCTGGGAAAGAACCTGCAACCAGGAACAAACAGATCAGGAGCCCTGTGGAAATGTCCATTGACGCCATATTTGGATGATTGTGAACAGGTCATAACAGATGGCAAGAAATGTAAGTGTCACAGATTATTTAATCGGGATATTTAAAAAAAATGGTCTTTCAAAACATAGTGAATAACAATTAAAAGGGGGGACGACAAAAAAATAAAGGGATGGAGTTATTATAGTGTAGTATTGTTTTAAAATAAAGGTGACAGTTTTGTTTAGTGTGATATCTTATCTTGTTTCAGGTTTTTTATTTTATCGAGTGTAAATTAATTAGATTAGATGATTTTAGATTTAGTATATATATTAAATATAAATTGCTTAAAACACTCCTATGTACAATTTAAATAATAGTGTATAAAAAATAGATTTTTCGACACACTGTGACGTGTCATGAAATATTTTTTTTAGTATAATCATCTTCAATACACACTTGGGAATTTTCTGTGAAAAGATCAACATCTTAATACATATATTATTTTATATGTCAAATTATGCCGTAATGTCCAAATAATTCGATTAATATAACGACCTAAAAAGTAGTTTAATTTAATTAAAAAGTGAGTTTTATTTTTAAATACATTTGTGTTTAATTGTTAATAAAAAAAATCCGATTGATCGACGAAAGTTTAATCTGATTACCTGGATTTTAATGTGAATACAGAGTAGAATCCTGTCATGTTTAAAAAAATATTTAACAGGTTAAATTCTAATAAATTTATACAAATATATAATATAAAACAACCAAAGGGAAAATGCATATGTTTTCTGGGTATTTCTTAATGTTTTATAAAGGAAAAAATATTTATAAATACGAGTCTCTTATTGAGTCCATTTTCTTGATAGATACATTTTACTTTTTTAAATATTGGTTGTAACAGATTCGCTTAAACCTAAGTTGTAAATTTTGATTATGAAAATATCGTAATATCTTCATTTTAATTGTATAAAATGATAATTCACAGTCACTCTATTTTATCTAGGAAACAAATAACATCTTTTTATTTTCATAGTGTAACAGACTTATTAAATTTTAAAATAATATGTATTGAGTCTATTATTATTATCATTGAGGATTATTGTATCAATGTTAATTTATTCTTAAAATATTATCGAATTATTTAACACTTTTAATATAAAAAAGTACCAAAGATGTTGATCTTTTCGATTGTGATGAATGCGGGTATTAGATGATAATGATCTTCAGTTATAAAATATTTAATGATGGCATTGAATTTGTTCTTATTTAAACTTAATGTGTACTTTTTATCGGATGGCGCCTTTCAACGAAGCGATTCAAATGAACGGGCAATACGACCAGAGTAAGTTGTGGTCTCCCATAACTAAAAACCAAAAAAACAAACCTTCAATTTAACACTCTAATACTTAATTACTCTTTATTCATTAATATTACTTACTCTTGATTTTATTTATCTGTCTTTCATTCAAATTACTAATAATTAATGGCTAACAGGAATTATTCCGCGCTTCTTCTAAAACCCATCGCCGAATTAAACATATTAATACTTTTTTTTTTAAATTAATGCATGCGTTAAATTATAAGCTTGGCATGTGCATGAAGATTGTATGTTTGTGTTGCATTTTATGGTATTTTTTCCGTTTTAAAAGAGGCAAATCTACAATTTTTAAAAGCCTCTCAAAAACGGATTAATTTTCGGTGTCGGTCTACTTTAATACTGTGCAATCTTATTATAATAAATATTAAATTTTTTCTTAATTATTAAATATTTAAATTTCTTGCGTATTCAGAATTAAAACAAAAACATCGACGTAATATCTTTCTGTTCTGTTTATTATAAAAGAAGAAGGCGTGAAACCAGTTTTTAAATGCCGCATCAAATCTTTAACTATTTTTTTTATTAATAAACTAGGATATTTATTATTGATTCTATATTTTGTTTCGAATCATATGTCAATGTGGTGAATTAAAAAATCAGAAGATAGCTCTGAATTAACATACACATTCTATTTAATTTCAAATGTTCATTTTTATTTTAAATGAAAAAGTTTGCGCAATGGTTTCACAGTTCAGAAAGATATTTTCGTTGGCTTCGCCTTAGTTTAACTCGAAAGCGGTAGTGAAATAAATCATTTTAACATTTTAATAATCCAAATTTGGATGCGAAACTCAGTGGTCTGTTTAATATTCTAACGTCTTCCATATCTGGTCTTACAAAAAATACCAGTAGTACCAATAAAAACCAGTACATATAAAAGTAACCTCTCATAATTATTACTATTCAAAAATGGTCTTGGAGGGTAATTCAGTAATACAATAATAATTCGTCAATTTAACATTTAATATTATTCCATTCTCGATAGTTAGTGAATTAATCTCTTTCGAAACGCTTTATGGAAAAAGCGATACATCTTACTTTAATACTTTTCAAATTCGAATTAAAAAAATAAAAGTACTACCTTCCTTAGCCCTTTTTAATTTAACAAGAAGAGAGACCACATCGACATATTCAAAAAAATATATATTATTTACGGGAACTGCCCAGATTGTTTTTCACATGATTTTGTATTAACCCAATTTGTGTATTTTTTATTTGTTTTTCCGAGTGAGAGTGAGAGTTTTTTTTTGTTAATAATTTTAAAATTGCAACGCAATGTGTATTCAAAATGTGTTAAATTTGAGAATTATTATAATTGGCCACAGCAAACTAAGATCCTTAATTATGCATTTTAATTATTTCATTTGCTCGATGTGGCAACACCGTCAATGCTTCACGCATACATTATGGTCATTTTAGTGTTGGAAATATGCAGAAGTATAATGAGTTCGTTGTCCTTGTTATTAGGTGTGTGTTTGGGTTTATGTACATATTAAAGTCTTCATGTGTATTGACTTACCGGCATTTTGCACAGCTCAAATATAAACATGTCAGCTCAAAGCACACCCATGTCTGGCCAAACCCATGAAAGTTCGCGTGACAGTCTTTTAAGCCCCCCAAAAAAGAGAATGAGTTAAATTTCACTGAGGATTGCATTGAACCAGTCACGCTATTTCAAACGGATGCTCATTAGTAAAGTACCCAATTAAAATAGAGTAGGTATTCCGAAAAAATGTTGCCACAGCTGAATACTTACAATAACAAATTACTAGATTCAGAGTTATAAACATTAGATATCGCATTGTACATAAATAATTCGTGTAAACCTGTATTGTTGCACTCTTCTCTCCTATTCAATAAAAGCATAAGTGTGTCTCCTTCACTCAACACATTTCTAGTGACCACTGATAGTGCTTTTGACAATACTTTGTAGTCAGTGGTAAAAAGTGAGCCTAGATGTATTTGAGTGTATGTTTGAGTCCATATGACATGTAGTAACAATGCATTTACCCATTTTACTGTGAAATATAACTGAAGACATGAAGAGACATGTTTACACTATAATGTTTGCCAGGTAACTCATGTTTTTGGCCACTTGAACTAACCATGCATTTAGCCACTCATGCGATATCTTATGTTTATATCTATGACTAAATTAATGTTTTTTAAAATCATAAAAAAACGATAATTTACACGCTGAAGTAGGTAATGATAAGGAAAATCAATATGGGCGTTGCCACTGATAAAACATTTTCCTTATCAGCGACGAATTGAAAATAAAAAAAATATAGTTCAATTGCACCGATGCATTCTATGCTAATACGATAATTTTAAACTCTAAATTGAAATTCAAATCGACTGTAATCGACAACAAGTTGTATAAATTTAAATATAGATCGCCGTGGATACAATATATATTAGAATAAAATATCTTATAAAATTTCAGATTGATAGATTCTTCTGGTCAGTGAACTTGCCAATCGTTTTTTTATAAAATGTAAACAAACGTGTATGCGTTATTGAGTTATAAATATTATTCCAAGTACTTCGCTGATAAAAGAATCAACAGTATCGTGTAAAGTTGCACAATAATAAGAAGAAGAAAAAACTGTTTTTCAAATGCATGTGTGTGTGGGGTTTTTTGCATTTTTTATTTTGAAACATTGTGAATATAAGTTTCATCTCACCGATAGTATTTTGTATATTTTTATAAATCATCATAAAGAATACAATTTTAAATTTTCACAATGCAACATCATAGAGCATGTCATCAAATATATAAATCACATTCAATAGCTTCAAATTTATTCTGTTGCATTTTTTTAAATTTTATTGCACTCTTAAAAATAAATCTAGCGCTTGTTACAAATACTGCAATCAAATTTAATGCTGATTATGAAGGGACTATTGGCTAAAAAAATTCAATTGCTTTATATAATGCACACTTAGTCTCCATAATGCACATAAACTTGGTTGCACTCGCCATATTTTAAGTTGAAATAATCTAAATAGATATATTTGTTAATAAAGCAATAGAAAATGATGATTTACGAGCCCCCCTTGCCGATGAAATCAAAGAAGACCAATGGCTTGGTGTGTCTGTGAGAAGTCAGGGTGAAGGAAAAGCAGTTGTATGTGCCCACAGGTAAGTTAAATTAAATCTACTTTCATTTATTTCAATCAATGTGTTAATAAGTGATATTTTTTCAGATATGTATGGAAAAAATTGGAATCTATGCATGGCCAGGGATTA